>VDFB02238730.1:0-18860 GCA_007258455.2 Sequoia sempervirens | reverse complement strand
CCATCCATATCATTCTAAGGAGCATTATCTATAATCTATTTAAAATAATCAATTGTAATTCTTGGAACTGTTTGAGAAACACAACCTTGGCATGTTAGAGGAAACAATGGGAGTGGCAAGGTATGGAGTTGGAGTCTCGAGGCCGAGAGATGTCTAAAGTGTGCACAAGGAGGGCGTTGTGGTGGAATGGCTCCCATTCCTCAAAAAATTATATATGGTGAGACTCATACAACATAGAGCATCAACACACATGGGTTGCAATTTCTAGAAAAAAGTGAACAACCTGGAGCCTATGGAGAACTTTGAATGGATAGTGGATTTTTATGCCACCCTTGATGTGGCATAATCAGATCCCCCCCACCATTTTGTGACAACTAGTTTTGTATATGGTCTTGTTTTTCCATGGTGCTCATGTAACTAGCTATTTACAACCTTTTCATTGGCTTGGATAACCTTCTATAATTTTATAGAAATATTACAGTCTCATATATTTTGTAAGCATATTATAATTAATAATATTATAGGTGTTCTTCACCTTTTGCCTAAAAAATCTATTTTTTAATATAATTACATCCAAAATTTCAAAATATTTTAAGAACTATTATGTATTTTTAAAATATCATGACTATTCTTCAAGAGAAGTTTCTAAAATATTTAGATTGTAAAAATTTATATATGAAAGAAATAAATCAATATTTTGTAAAGAAAATATTTTATTTTCAGATAATAAAATAAGTTGTATTTACATAACCCTAAATTAAACTAAATTAAATAATTTAGAGCTAAAGTTATATGTTATTATAAATTAAATGTTAGACCATATGAATTAAATATGAAAAATGAATGTGTTTAATTTTGTTGCTAAATAATGATTTGATTTCCATGCTACACTTAGTTATAAAATTTTCAATAGTAGAAAAATAATCTCTCTATCTATGTGTCATTTCTAGTTCTATATCAGAACATAGCTTTATGCTAGACTAAGTGTATGATTCAAGTTCATTTCTACATATATGAATATATCCTTTGAAAATGAATGTAATCTTGTTGATTGTAAACATCTACATTTTATTTTGTTATTTTTTCTGTTGTAATACATATAGCTGACTGTGAATATTTTTAAACTCGACATGTTCTCCTAGATCAATACTTTGAAATGTTTACTTCAAAAAATTTAAATAATAATCTTCAAATATGGAAATGCTTCTAATATGAGCATGTAGATCTAGGTTATTTGATTTCTATAATGCAAGTACATATTTAGCATACTTCTAAAATATTATGATGTTTATTTGATGTTCCTTGATGACTAAATGAATGCATTTGAATGTATTTGAAATAAAAATACATAAAAAATGAAAACATGTGTTAATTCAACGAGTTATAAAAGGATGGATGGGTAACATTTAGAAAAAAAATGAATTTAAAATTGAGAAAGATGAATGTCATTTTGGCCTCACATCCCAAAAAAATCAAATACATGAAAATTAAAATTATTAGACCAATATAGATAAAAAATTTATAGTGATAGGTGAGTCAATAAGCATAATTAATGAATAATATTATAGAATATAGAGGAAAACTATGTTTTATCTAGCTAGTAACACAATACTAAATAGTATAGTTACTTAGTGTTTCCAATGTTAGAACTTAAATTATGTTTCTTAATTGGAAAAAAAATCGGTTCTTGGAACCATGTTAGAAATAATTAACTTGAATCAATTTCTAATATTATTTTAATGGTTCTTGTTTCTATTTTTTTATAATTCTATAATAGGGTATGTGCAGGATCATGATGGGCCAAAAAGTGGCGATATGATGGGTATGTGGCTGATGACTTTTTTTTTACCCAAAATTGATGAAACGAAAAGAGTTTTTAAAGGAGATTCTCAACTTTCTACCAATATAAATTATGTTTTACTTTGAATTTAATTAATAATTATTATTCTTTTTCTATTTGAATTACGACTAAAGTCCTGATTGATAAGTTGATTGAAAAACATCTATAGCTTTCAAACAATCACATTTTTTGAATCCGAAACATGCGTCACATTCTATGCTTCACATACTATAGGATTAAAAATATATATATTGAATTTCATGAAGTTTTGACCAAGCATAAAAATGTCATATGATTTTTTATATTTTTAAAAGTTGTAACAAAAAATTTTTAATTAATTATTTACTTGGAAAAAAATTATAAAAAAATATACATCACATCCAGACATGAGTCTTCTACTTATATCTAAAATCTTATAAAAAAAATATTATCATTTTATCGTGGTTAGGGTGGTCAGAAAGACACCTACTTATTTTTTCCCTGAAATTTAAGTACTATTGCATTAAAATTTCAATTTTTCACCAAATAGATTTAAAAAAATAAAAATATAAACCAAGTATTTTAGAAACTACATTCAATTTTCTATAGATTCTATTCTTACATAATTTTGAAATAATATAGATAACTTATTCAAATTTTTATGACAAGTTTCCTAACTCTGATTTTTCTAATTTTTTTGCCACTTAAGCACCTGTTTTTTCCATGATGATCCTGCACATACCCAATACTATATTATTTTAATGGTTATTGTTTCTATTTTTTATAATTCTATAATACTATATAGAAAAATATAATGTAGAATAAAGCATAATAAAAGAGGTTTAATACTAGGACATGCCCACTCAATGTGTTATTTCCTATTTTCTTGTTGTTGTTTATGTGTGATGGAATTATTGATAAATACCTTGGTAGGTCTCTTGTATGACCAAGCAATGCACATATTATTTATTGATCAAATCGTTGAAATTGAATAATATATATAACAAACACAATTCAATCATCTAAATTCCTTTCAAAAAATTGTAAAATACTAGTCCTTTTAGAGAAGCAATTGAGTGGTGTAAATACATTAATTGATATAATTTTAAAGATTTATAAATTAAATTATGAAGTATAATTTTTAGAAAATAAAAAATGTATCTTCTAATGAAAACCTCTTTGAGGCACTAGAAGATGAGGCACTCAATTATATTCCTTGCTATCAAGAAACATATACAATAATGACTGAAGCAACCATTAAGATTAACTTGGGAACATAAGAAGCAAGAAAAAACACTTTCATGGTTTTTTCCTTAGCAGAAGACAAGAATTAGAGCATATCAAATTTTATTAGAAAAAGATTCAAAAACCTTGCTTGGACCTATTCAAATATGTTAAGGCTTGATCCATCTTGTGGTCCTTCACTTTGTAGTATACCCCAATTCCAAACCTATTAAGAAAAAAATATGAAAAATGCATCAACAAATCGCCCTCCTAGTCAAAGCAGAGTTACGAAAGTTTCTTGAGGTTGGATTCATTTGCTTGATTGATTATCCTTAGTTAGTTTCTAATATTGTGCAAGCCTCAAAACCCATTAGCGGGATCAAAATTTTTACCGACTTCTAAGATCTTAATAAGATATGCCCCAAAGATGATTCCATGATTTCCAACATTGACATCATTATGGATTTAACAACAAGACATGAAATGTTGTCATGCATGGATGCATTTTTTAGGATATAACCAGATAAGGATAGTAGATGATGATCAACATAAAACAACCTTTATCACTCCTTGGGAAACCTTGTTCTACCAAGTAATTCCATTCAATCTTAAGAATGTAGGCGTCGCATATAAAAAATCCATGACCATAAATTTTCATGACATTATAGAGGATCACGTAGATGATCTTTTGGGAAAAAAAAAAGAGTTGGCCACATGCAAGTTTTAGAGAAAAAATTGACTGATTAGAGAAGTACCAACTACATTTGAATCAAAAGATATATGTATTTGGTGTCACTGTAGACATGCAAAATTCACATTATGCATTCAATCGGATTCAGTCAAATTAGGTCTCACATTAGGCAAATTCATCACTTTAAACCATTCATTAAATAATCTCATTTATCAAATAAACATTATCATTCAACCTTCATCTTGCATCATCCACTTAATTAAATAAATCAGGACTTTATTTAAATCAAATCCTAAATCATTTTCCATCATTTTCTGATTTAAATAAATCAATTATCAAAGTCCAAAATGTCAAATCATCTAATCAGCATAAATCAGCATAATCATCATCTAATCCCAATCTAATGCTAATCCCATCCCACTTGCATTATCTAGATCTAGCCACTTGCACAATAAATCAATTTTATTGATTTATTAAAACCTCATTTTCTCTCAACATGACAAGTCAAACAGGGCATTTATTGCTCTTCTTTCTTGTCCCCCTCTCAAAATTTATTGCAAATTTGAATTCAAAATTCCCCCTCTTGGGCACTCTTCCCAAATCTTGCATATACATCAACTAATCACATGATGACAAGTGTCCTCAACTCATTGGCTTGTTTTTGATCCCACATTGGTCCCTCTTCAACACTTGGCATTTTGAAAATCTTTAAATAGATGATTCATCTTTGAGCAAATCCTTCACAATTTCATGCAAGGTTACTCTCTTCATTTGAGATTTGATCTTGTCCATTGCAATCCATCATCTCCATTTGCATTTCATCATCTTGAGCTTTTTATCAAGGGTTGGGAAAGGGTCACTAGCACATGTGACACCAATCCAACTATGGAATAGGTAGCTTACTTTTGTTTTCATAATGCTTTAGTATTTTTATCATCATTTGTGGCATTTTGAAAGCATTTGTAATAGATTTCATAGGAGTATTCTTGAGAAATTCGTAGGTACTAACCCTTGTTTGAGATTAGTATTTGCAGATTTTGAAAAGCATGCTCACAATTTGGCGCTAGAAGGAGGGCAGCTTGTACGCTTTATGCATTTGAGCTGATATGCTTTTAATATAGATTTGTCCACTTTTTATTACATTTGCGTGTTCACAATTCTGGATTAGCAGGTTGAATGATTGACTGCATAATCATGAAACAACTATACTTTTATGCTCAAATATTAGCTTTTAAATTGCTTTTAAGCGTAAGATGAATGGAATGCCTTGCTTATATTTACATTAGAGCTCAATGATTTCTTTCTTTTTGTGAGCTTTTGGGGATGGACATCTCCTCTATTTTCTAAAAGTAAGTTGCCAGCATGTTCAACGGCCCATTCAATGACTGTCGATGCATTCTTGATTATGCCAGCCAGTTTGTATGAAAACAATATTCTGGCAAACTTCTTTTCTGTTTTGTTTAGGATCACAACTGTATGAGCTGTCGTGCTACTTCATAAACTTTTTTTTTTTTGTCACTGTTTTCTATGAGCATTCAATTCAATTATTCAGACTAATATAGTCTTTTGCAACAAACATCTGTTTATGATTTTCATTTCTGTGCAAACCTTGAATCTTTTGAAAAGAAAAAAAAAAAAAAAACTGGATGTTTGGAATTATTTCCTCAGTCCACAGGGTAGTTCGGTTACCTCCAAAAAACGTAAGAGATTTTGAGTCTCACATACCTCCAAGAACTAGGGTATTTAGGAGGAGTTTCTCAGAGTAAAATCGAAGTTTTTTTTTCTTGAAGACGACTGTTTCCTAGAAACAGAAATGATGTTATTTCATTTCTGTCTCAAGGATTGCAATCAACACTGTTTAAATAGGCTTCATTGTTGTTTTTGATTTATGTGGCCTATAAATAAGATTATTGATCAGTTTTTGTTTTCAGTCATACCAACACTAATTATTTGATCCTAAACTAGATTCAATATTGGACGCATACTTCTCGACTTGCTTCAACTGAGACAATTGCATGTGAAAAGATAGATCTACGGCCATATCTTTTCTGAGCATATGGGATCTCAGGTGCTTCACGGTAATCCAGAGGAGGGTTGTTGACTACACGACTGAAGCGACGCACCACCACTGCTCTCTCCTCAGTCCTCTGCTTCCTGAGATTTGGAGACCTCTTTGCAGATTTGGAGGCCGTATTAGAGACTTATTTCAAACTGGAAGCAAGTCCCGTGATGTAGGCATACATAGGCATACAAAGAGGTACATGCGGACATACACAGGCGTACCAAGAAGTTACACAATTCGCGCCTTCTCCATACCGACATTTTGTTGCACAGTTTGCGCATCCCTCCATGCATTCCATTCACGGCTTGTGGTTGTTGAAGTTTGCTTTTGGTTATTGGTTAGATTTATTAGGCAATAGTTCATTTCTTTTGCAACGTACATTTCTAACTGTTTCACCAAAGGTGGAGGACAAGAGTGATTGGAAAAGATTGTACGCATTTGTTTATTGATTGTTTCCTACTTTCATCACAGGAAAGGCACATTTATTTATTGACTGATGACTGTTTCCTATTTTATTTCTTCACAGAAACGCATTCATTAATTGTTTGTCTTCAATTTGTGTTCAAATGACAAAAGTGGCACAGGAATCTCACTAATCATTGTTTAAACATTGAAAGATAAAAAGCTACTGCGCATTTTTTAATTGTTGTTCAAGCTTTATGGAAGGCGTGTTATTGTATTTAGAGATCTTTATATGGTGCTTTACCTTTAGACAGCGAACAAGGACAGATTTATTACATGCCAGCCGTTCAAGGATTGGGACGTGTGGACTAATGCTCTCTTTACACTGAGTTTTCGTATTCTGGAGATCATACGCCCCCTAACCTGATTTGCATTTAATTCTCCTTACATTTGTCTTGATCATTAATAGGTATACGCATTTAAGTTTAATTCCAACTCATTAAATCTGTAGGATGACAATGATGGGTTTGAGTGCGAGTGGAGGGGTGTGACATAGACAAGATTGGATGGCCGAATGAATCACTAAAGAAGGCTGCGAACCTTTTGGAGCTGATCAATTAGAATTCATAATCATAGTGCCATGTGGAAGATCTTTAGTAACTTGTTTTGATGGAGTGCATATTTATTTCAATATTCTCTCATATTTTAATAAATGTCATAATGTTATTATCACATTTAGGAATATAAGGAGGCTTTTGTGTATGGCTGATTTAGTAAAAAAATAAAAAATTCATTGAATCTTCAAAAGTTTAACTTGACACACTATTATAGTTATTAAATTATTCTTTATGATTGATTTGATGGACTCAATACATACGAATTTTGATAAGGAAGAGAATGGGTCTAGCAAGTGTTATATCTCTTCAATAAAATCAAATCCCAAAGCATGATTAAAGCATCCTTTTATTATCATTTGTCACTCAAATCGTTTGTCATTTCAATTAAGATCATGCTATGGTTTAAAGTTAACCATCAAAATTGAATTTATATGATTCTCATAAAATTGTCTTTTCTTTTTATAGGTACCAAAAAGTGAACAAAGGCGAAGGAGGTACAAAGCTGAAAAATCAACAAAGGTACAAATGAACAACGAAGGTACAAGTGAAGGCGAAAAGGTGCAAAGCGGAAAAGAGAAGGCTATCAAATGAAAACCAAGGAGGGGAAATTCTTTTTTTGAAAACACAATGTGTTTTTAAACACTTTAGTGTTTGATCAACACTACTTCACGAAATTGTTTTCCTTTTTGTTTTAGAACACTAGTTTTCATTTGGGGCTAAAACGAACAATTTTATTTTCATTGCAAAGGGCTTAAAATGAACCTTAGGACACACTTACTAGATTTCGTTTTGGGTTAAAAATTGAACAAGCAATCTTCATATTTCATTTGGTGCTTAAAACGAATTCACAATTGCTTTGAAGGTTATAAAACGAACAAGTGTTTGAATTGTGTGATTGTCTTTTGAGTACGTATCCTCTCCCCTTGCGCTTCGTGCTATCTAGGGTGCAAGAGAAACACTCAAAACACATTTTATTGCTTTGAAATACTTCAATTTGGGCTTAAAACATCTTGTGCGAGTGTGAGTAGGGGCATTTTCGCGTACATTCTCTTTCTTTGTGCCATCAAAGATCGATCGAGTTACGGATTGTGTCTTTGCTTGCTTTTGTTTATCTTAGAGGGCCTGCCTTGGGGAAAAAGTACTCACCCAAGGGACGACTCAACCGGTAACACTCTAAAGCCAAGAGTATTTCCAGCCGGGATATAAAATGAGGATTTTGGTTAAACGCCATAATCACGCGGTTGGCTCTGACAAGATGGATCCGAAAGGGGACTCTTGCCACGTTGGGTCAACTCCTACGAACAGAAAGTCCTTACTAGAACCCATGTGCTAGAATTTGCCAAAATCCTTAATCTATTTGTTGGTGCAAGAACGGTCATTCTGAAGCCACCCCACACTCTTACGGTCTTCTAGTAGAGATGGAAAGTACGCCATGGGAGTTTCATGGGTGTTGATGCTTGGCTGCCCCGATTGACGTTAATGAGCCATGGAGGGGAGCCAGTGGGGTCAAGCATCTAACCATCCGCTAGGGATAAGCGTAGCTGGAAATGTCCAAGTGGGAATCCAACAAATATAGTCTTACACATCCATAGGGCTTGTAATTATTCTTTGTTTGAAAACACAGTGTGTATTCGAAAACATTTTGCAAACAAACATTCAACATGGTTCTCAAAATTTCAAACCCTCTTTAAGACAAATATCATTGACTCAATCCATATGTTACTGCTTTCCCTGCGGATTCACGTTCGTAGAGGTTCCTAAGCATTGGATTATATCTCAATTTGTCTTCTTGAGTAAACAATAGGAAAACCCTTGCCTTAAGTTCATTGAATTTCCACATAAAATATCTTGTGGGGTTTAAAGAAATTAAGACATTGGTACATCTTAGTTTGAAACTTTAATCAAAGAGAGTGTTTTTGGTAAAATAAATCCATTAAGCAAAGCTAAGCAAAATGAACTTTCATGTGTGTTGAAGACTCCAAATCCCAAAAGCACAAATCATTGATTGGAAATTCAAAATGTTCAAATCATTCCTTGGTTAAACAAAGGTCTTTAGGAAGCATATGCATTCTCTTCAATACCTAGGTCTTGGAAAATACAAAGTGGTTTTTTTAGGTTCATCTAGGGATCAAAACAAATCAAACCTCTTTCATCCATCTTTCAAAACATCAAAATCCATCTCACAAATCATCTTTTGAAAAACCTTGAAATCATCCTTGAAGTACTAGGCTTTATGACAAAATCAAGCAATCATCCAAACTCATTGAGACCAAGTCCTTGAAAACAATTATCAAAACACCTTTGGCTAAGAATGTGTGAATGCATCCTTTTGCATATCTTTAGTCAAAGTCATCCAAAACATCTTGTCTAGCTTAGTGTATGTAGATGAATCCTTCTCATATACTTAGTGAAACAATCACCTTGTTTGTGTAGGTGTGGGTAGATGCATCCTTCTCCTCACACATATCCAAATCATCATTCTTTGAACACGACTATCCTTTAGATCATTATCAAACATCTTAGGGTTCCTTTTTGTTCAAAATCCAAATCAAACTCCAAATCAAGATCAAGGACAAAGTCTCAAAATCTAAACATCAAACCAATCAAAAATCCAAAGCCTAGTATTTCATTCAAGATCTATCAAAAGTAAAAACATCCATAACATCCATCTTTGAACATCACCATCATATCATCATCACATTTGATCCTAAAAGCATCCTAAAACTTTCACTTTGGGACATAAAATAGAGATTAATCCAAGGAATCAAGAGATTCATCTCCCATATTCTCGAAGATTGATCCTTGTTTTATGGTTCAAACGAGATCTCAATACAAGAAGAGTATGGAAGCCCACAAAGAAACTCCCGCTTCAAGTGACCTTAGCCAAACAAACGCAGAAATGAATCTTGCAGAATCAAGCAATCCATTGGTCCCCTCATCATCACAAAACCCACAAGAAGAAAATCAAGGGGAGGACCTCACCTTTGGAATGTCTCACGAAGAAATAGCTGAAATGCTCCAAAATCCGGATAACCATAGAATCATCAACATCATGATGAGACTTAACCCTTCGTTGTACATGCTTGAACTAGCAAAGCAAGGGGCCAAGTTGCCTTCGGATTTTGATATGAGCACTATAGTGGAGACATCTTTTCCACCAATCTCATCCACCATCCCCATTTCATCTACACCTCCATCCCAAAACGTCACGCAAAACATTCCAAAAATCACGACATCGATTGCTCCAACTCAACCAAATGTCAACAAGGGAAACACATTTCTCAATGAACTTCAATCACATCCCCTTGTGAATAACCAAAACTTGGACGCAAACACCACAGTGGAACAAAACATCCTCCATAATCCATTACACCAAAATGTTCCTCTCACTTTACATTACGACCTATCATCAACATCATTTCATGGAGCACCACAAACACCTCTTCTCACGAATTCACAAAAAGAGGGAGACATATTTGGAGCAGGGGGCATTTTTAACACCACAACACTCTCGCAAGGATTCACCCCCCTCACATTTCCACCTATCCCACCACTACCATTATCATCCACATCACTCCTTGGCTTGGGATTGCCTCCCCTACCAAGCATCAATCAAACCGCTATCCCAACCATGAATCAAAACATTTTGCCAAACGCTCAAAACTTATTGTTGACATCACAAACGACAAACACGCAAGCAATGGCAACATCATCAAACACCCCCACAACATTGCAAAACATGGTCTCTCAAGGGCCAATCACATCAATGATGCCACTTACCACATTAACAACACCATCCACCAATCACACAATCAACACGACAACACCATCCACCAATCACACAATCAACACGACAACACCATCCACCAATCACGCAATCAACATGACAACACCATCTACTAACCAAATGATCAACACAACATCACCATTCACCACCATCACAAACGCCATTCCAAATCCACCACCACCCCCACCACCACCAACATTCACCACATCAAATCAATTCGACGTAACATTGCAAGCTGCCTTCCAAAGAGGCTATCAATAAGTGCAAAAACAAAAAGCCGTGCAACAGGCCGCTCAAGCTGCGCAAGCTACCAAAAATGCACAAGCTGCATTACAAGCACAACAAGCACAACAAGCCAAAGCTTTATTGCAACAACAACAACAACAAGCCCAAGCCGCAAAAGCATTACAAGCACAACAAGCACAACAAGCCAAAGCTTTATTGCAACAACAACAACAACAAGCCGCCCAAGCCGCAAAAGCATTACAAGCACAAAGAGTCGCTCAAGCACAACTATTATTGCAACAACAAGCCACACAAGCGCAAGCCCAAGCACAAGCTCAAGCGCAAGCACAACAAGCACAAGCACAAGCACAACTTCTTGCACAAGCAGCGCAATGGAAAGCATACCAACAAGCATTAAAACAATATCAAGAACAACAAGAAGCAACAGAATTGGCAGCCCAACAACAAGCGTTATGGGAACAAGAACAAGCAGAACAACAAGCGTTGTTAGAACAACAACAAGCGCAACAACAAGCAGAACAACAAGCGTTGTTAGAACAACAAGTGCAACAACAAGAAAAAATCCTAGCACAACAACAACAAGAGCAACAACAAGCATTGTTCATCCAGAAGCAAGTAGAAGCCTACTTCGCCCACCACAACATATCGATACCATTGAACAATGCACAAACCAACCCACCCATCCCAACCAACCCACCCATCCAAACCAACCCATCCATCCAAACCACAACAAACACCCCAAAACACATTCATCCCACCCCCTCGATCCTCTAATGATATGACGACATTAATCCAAGTTGTTTCCTACAACAAGCACTGATCTCAATCAGTATTTAACAACCAAAACACAAAGTAAACTTGTGTCCCTATCCATTTGATAGGAGCCTCCAGATGAAAACTATCTCTAAGGATTTTGAGATCCCTAAATTTGACAAATATCGAGGACTGGAAACCCCACATCACATCAGTGGAATTTCTAGGTTCATTGTATGGAGGTTGCATATGACTTCCATACTTATCCTGACAGCGGCTATTCCCTAGGAGCTTAGGGCATGGTGCAATGCCATAGAATGGTTCTCTCGCTTACCTTCAGGAATTAGGACATTCGAAGAAATTAGAGACGCATTCATTAGAAACTACGCATGTAACATTACAATGGATG
This sequence comes from Sequoia sempervirens, assembly GCA_007258455.2. Lineage (NCBI taxonomy): Eukaryota > Viridiplantae > Streptophyta > Pinopsida > Cupressales > Cupressaceae > Sequoia > Sequoia sempervirens. The sequence continues at coordinate 6,850 of VDFB02238730.1, read as the reverse complement.
TTAGTCTCGAAGAACTCTACGCTCTGAAACAAGGAAAGAATGAATCTTTCGCTTTATTCCTTCAACGATGGCGATCCAAGGCCAATCGGAGCAAATGGACCATGCCAGAAGAACAACAAGTCTGCACAATCATAGCCAATCTTGAAAGTCGTCTATCATTCCACCTCAAGGTTTAGGGAATCACCACCTACGATCAATTGATCTCCAAGGCGCTTAGCATCGAAAGAGCCCTTGCAACCCAACCCATCGAATCAACATCATATCATGAACCACAAAACAATCACCCACCCTCAAATTACAATGATAAAACTCATACATGGGCGAGAAACAAGAACATCACTAATGATGGCGTTGTCGATGCCAAGGTGGTCATTAGTGGTCCACGCCAAAATACACCCACACCGCAAATCCAAGCACAACGCCAAAACACTCATCACACAACATATCAACCCAACAATAATCCCACCATCAATAATGTCAATGACCAAAGAGGACCACCTCAACGCAAAACATACCCCAAACGAAAATACACTACTTTGGGGGAACCACTTGAGGACATCATGAAAAAGCTAATCGACGAAAAACTCATCCAAGCTCCTACATTTGAGAATTATCAAGAACTTGATGTCAAACCTCCTTGGTACAATGAAAATCAACTATGTGAGTTCCAAAAAATAAAAGGCCACACCACAAACAATTGTATGAGACTCAATAACATCATCCAAGATCTCATCGACAAAAGAACTCGTCGTGAAACACCTACAAGGAATCGTGATCTTGTAAATCTACACGAACTGGCGCCGAATCATGGCAACAAAGGAATAACAAGGATAAAGGAAAAGGCAGTGTAAATCATGTATATGAAATAGTTGTTGCCAACCTCAATGAAAACTGCATGGTCATCACCATCAAAGGTGCCTATGCCGAAGACTGTGGAGTCACCACAAGAGGCAGAAAAGTCACCATCGCAAGATCATCCCAACCCAATAGAATCCCTTCATCAAGAGCCATTCTGCATAGCTACAATGTTGTAGAACAACTCAAGAGAACACTAGCACACATCTCCATCATGGAGTTGTTAAAAATATCATCATCCCATAAGAAGATCCTCAAGGAAGCATTAGCATCATCCACCATCCTCGTAGATCTCGATGTGGAACAATTCCAAGCTATGGTTGGAAATATCATAACGCTTAACTCCTTACATTTTCCGACCAAGATTTTCCCGCCCAACCATCTCACAATCGTGCACTTCACTTAGAGGTCATTGTGAACAAAAGCAAAATCAAAAGGGTCCTGGTGGATGGAGGTGCAGGTTTAAACATTTGTTCTTTTAGCCTCATCAAGTAGTTAAAGATATCAGAAGATTCCATTGACAAAGGAAAGGGCATAACAATCAGAGCATATGATGACCAAGAAAGAATGTCACAAGGCACAATTAAGCTCCCTATCCAAGTAGGGCCAACACTTATGGAAACCACCTGTCAGGTCCTGGACCTCGACTTACCATACAACATTCTCCTGGGACGACCATGGATCCATGCAATGAAAGCTGTAGCATCAACCTTCCACCAATGTGTGAAATTCACACATAACGGACAAGAGGTTACCATCCATGGAGATCCTGAGCCGTTTTCATACTGCAAGAACCTTGAAGCCAAATATTACAAAATCCCCCAAGTGTCGAAAAATGATGAAGGCCCATCCACATCATACATCGATCCCACCACTCTCACGCCCACTGGACAATAGTAGACACCCGGCCATTCCCACCATATCATCCGGATATCGCTTATCATCCAGAGGATGGTTGTGGAAGTTATAGGTTTCCTAACAATGCTTTTTGTGGATAGGAGAGTTACCAATAATTCCAAGATCATGAGCCTACAAGAAAATCAAGTCTCCTACATCACAAACCTATCCTCAAAATTATCCTGAATTCACAAGGTGGGGAGACCTTGGCCATGAGGTAATTGAAGCAGATCCATCAAACATGTTGTATCGAGATGAAAGATCGACACCTGAATTACCAATGGATGAAAGAAGTAGAGGCCTACACATGATGCTTGCAATGGGCTATGACCGAAACCAAAGATTGGGACAAAATGACAACGGCCTCATTATACCAATCATGCCTGAGACGCGACCTATAACAAATCTTGGTCTTGGATGTGCCACTCCGAGAATAACCATACGTGGCCGAAGTCCTCCGGTTAGAGCCGCTAATGTTTCTCCTCAGCCAGTAATAGTACAACTACACTCACCAATAGTCACAGGTAGAGACACACATAATTTTGTAACTGAGCCCTACATTAGTAGCGATGATGAAGATACCTTATCCAACCTACCTAGGTTATTCGAAGATACCACTCTGTGTATGATTAGTACCATATCCTTTGAACCAAATACGCAAAATCATGAGATCCGCTTTAGTCTACTCCCCTAACCGACCGGATCATGACCAATGAGGACCACTCAGCTTCTCGATACATTTGAAAATGATGAAGCAGCCTTTAATTCATGGGGTTGAGGATAACATTCCAGATGGAGATCACAAGGTAGGATTCATAATGGAGTTAGACACACACGCTTATTATGGGGAAACGATTGAATCCTTCAGTCGCAAAAGTGAGAAACTAAGAATCATATCCAAGTCCTTGAGTGAAAACCACACCGTGGCACTCTCCGACAAGAAAATAGTAAAAATAAAGGACGTATCCAATAGTGAAAAGCTCTTTGAGGCACCAGAGGATGAAGGATTCAATCTTCCCTTAAGAGTCATTCATCAAGAGAAACTGGGCCAGCCTTGGCTTAAAAATGCAACCTACCAACCTAGGAACAGGAGACCCCGTGACATTACATTTTATGGAATCACTGGCTATCGTAAGAACAAGAACTCCTAGCAGCATTCCTAAAGGAAAGACAAATAAACTTTTCATGGAGTTACTATATGCCGTGATTCCATCCAACATCGGGTCCATCACTCATGTTGTATCTAGATGCAAAACTCGGCGACAAGCTTCGCGAAAATGCATCCTCAAATTGCTGTTAGTCAAAATGGAGCTCAAAAAGCTAGATGCTGGATCTATTTGACCAATTAATTATCTAGAATGGCATCTAACTTGGTACCTCGCTTTCAAAATCGACGGAGCTTATCGTGGACCGTGACGATTTAGGATTTGAACAAAGCATGTCCTGGTTGATGACTTTCCACTTCCTAATATCGCATATAATATGGACATGATAAGAGGGGCATGATGCTATCACTACGGATGGATTTTCGTGATACAAACTGCATTATGATAGCAAAAGATCAACACAAGATGCCTTTCACTTGTCCGTAAATTCCATCACTGAACATACGCCATTTGGCTCAAAGTGAATGCAGAGCAACCTATTAAAGCATGACACCGATATTTCATGATATGATTCACAAAAACAAGTTGAAGACCAGGCTCTATTTAGACATCCCAGAAGCACCAAGGAAAAGACAAGATCATATAGCAAATCTCTATGCTATCTTTGACAGATTGGAGGAATACAAAGTTAGACTAAATCCCAAGAAGTGCGCTCTTCGGGCGCATAACTGTGTAAACCGCTAGGATACATAGTCTCCATGAGGGGTATCGAGGTGGATCCAGCAAAAGTCAAAGCAATCCTTGAGATGGAAGCACCAAGAAACTTAAAACAACTGAGAGGCCTCCAAGGAAGGCTCCAATCCATTAGAAGGTTCATAGCACAATTGGCAGACAAGCAAAATCCGTATTCACACCTACTCCACAAGGGGGTAGTATACAAATGGGATACCAAGTGCGAAGAGGCATTAAAAAAAAAAAAGGAATATCTCCTCACACCTCCAGTGTTAATGCCACCTATCCCAAGAAAGCCATTGATCTTATATGTGTCAGCAACAGCAGCAGCCCTAGGAGCTCTTCTTGCTCAGCATGATGAAAACGGAACAGAAAGAGCCATCTACTATATCAGCAGGACAATGGTCGGTCATGAGCTAAATTACTCCTTCATTGAAAAAGCTTGCCTCACAGTAGTATTTGCATCCCAAAAATTCAGACACTACATGTTGGCACACAAGATCAAGCTCATTGCGAAAATTGACCCCCTTAAATATCTCTTATCAAAGGCAATCTTGACTGGCAGAATGGCAAAGTGGGTCATGATATTATCAGAATATGACATCGAGTATGTTGAGAGAAAAGCCATCAAGGGTCAAGTTATTGCAGACTAATTAGCAGAAGCACCTATGTATTCTGAGAATCCCCTTGTCTCAGAGTTTCTAGATGAGTCTATTTTTAACCTCAACATTGCTGATCACTGGAAACTATACTTCGATGGTTCATATACACAACATGGATCAGGAGCTGGTATCTTCTTCATCACCCCACAGGGGGACTGCATACCAAGATCATACAAACTAGCATTTCCTTGCACTAACAACATAGCGGAATACGAAGCTTTGACTATAGGTCTCAGGATAGCAGTGCAGTGGAATATCATAGCTCTCAAGGTCTACGGTGACTCACAGTTGATCATAAATCAGGTCAATAATGAATATCAGACAAAGGATGACAAGCTAACCCCATACAAGAAATTGGTAGAGAATCTAAAAGAATCCTTCATCGACATAACATTTGAGAAAATTCCAAGAACCAACAACAGAGCAGCTGACGCCATGGCTACAATTGGGTCTCTATTAGACATCCCTCATAATGTACTGAAATATGAATTTCTGATCGAGCAGATTCTCGTTCCCACATTCGAGGTACCGAAATCAGAATATGTGTGTGAAATCGTTGGTCCTGGCGATCCTTGGTATCATGACATATATACATATCTTCAAATAGGAGTCTTACCCGCTGACCTACCATCGAGCCTAAAACGAACCTTTATCAAAAAAGCATCTAGATTTGTCATCCTAGGTGATACCTTATACCGTAGAAGCATAGAGGGTACTTTACTTCGCTGTCTAAATGCTGAGGAGGCATTAACCGCTCTAACTGAGGTTCATAACGGCATCTGTGGCTCACACTCGAGTGGAATGACCATTGCCAAGAAACTGCTGAGGCTGGGGTATTACTGGCCCACGATGGAGAGAGAAGCGCATGATCATGCCAAAAGATGTTTACAATGTCAGCAACATGGGGATCTCATCCATGCCCCAGCTCAAGAGCTCCATCCGATCATCACACCATGGCCTTTCTCACAATGGGGACTCGACCTCATTGGCAAAATCACACCCACCTCATCCAATGGCCATAAATTTATCATAACTGCAACTGAGTACTTCACAAAATGGGTGGAAGCCATACCCATGACCTATGTCACCGGAAAGCATATCCTTCAAAGTTCATCTTGAACTATCTCATTTGCCACTATGGTGTTCCGCTGCCATTATCTCTCGTGATAATGGGACACCATTCAAAATCGTGAAGTCCGCGGACTTATGTGATAAGCTCTAAAATCCAACATCAGCTTTTCTACCCATACTATCCCTACAAGTAAATGGCCAAGCAGAAGCCACAAATAAAACCATTCTCAAAATCCTCAAGAAAATAGTCAATGATGCAGGTCGTGACTGGCACTTGCAGCTTAATCCTGCCCTCTGGGCTTATCGAACCAGCATCCGCACACCCACTGGTGCCACCCCATTCTCCTTGGTCTACGGATCAGAAGCCGTACTCCCCATTGAGATCGAGCTACCATCACTCAGAATATCACTGCAAAATCTCATCACTGATGAAGAATATCAGGTCTCAAGACTAAACGAGCTGGAGTTACTGGATGAGAGAAGGATCAAAGCTTTGAATCATTTGCAAGTCTATCAGAATAGACTCAAACGGAGCTACAACAAGAAGATCAGAAGCAGGACTTTCCAAGTTGGAGAACTAGTCCTAAAAGAAAATCAGAAGAATGTCCCAAACCCTAGCAGCAAAGGCAAGTTCGAACCCAATTGGTTAGGGCCTTTCATCATCACAGCAAGCTACAAATCAGGGGCATATCAGCTATCAACACCCGAAGGGGAACCTCTGCAGGAGCCCATGAATAGCTCCCATCTCCAAAAGTTTTATGCCTAATTCTTTCAAGGTATAAAACCAAAAAATCCAAAAAAATCAGAAAAGTCCTAAAAAATGGTTACTTCGGGCTAAAACCTCGCAACAGCGCCTTGGTAACAAATAAAAAATTAAAAAAAAAAAAAATCCAAAAAAAAATCAGAAAAAGGATCAAAAATAGTAAAGAGAAAAATCGTCCTCTAGTGAAAACCACTTCTGTGGCACTTTGGGCAAGTACCTCGGTGAAAACCTGGCAAACAGGCGCCTTGTGTAAATAAGCACTTTCCATCCACCAGAATCTTTACGGCTTTGCATTATCCCTCCATTTCGCTTCCATCACATCCATATCTCCATTCATCACTCATCCGCTCACATCCGCACCATAGCTTGGTCCTATGCTCGTATCATGATCCCTCCTAGTACTACTCGGCCCATTCTCAAAGTCAGTTTGTCTTGCCTTTATCGAAGTAGTCTATTACATCACACTGGGGGCACATTCTCATCGGATCGGATTCGTGTATGATCTTAAAATCCTCAAACCAGAAAATCCAAAAACATCAGAAAATCAAAAAATCCAAAAACATCAGAAAATCAAAAAATCCAAAAACATCAAAACATATCAAAATCCAAAAACAGGTCAAAAAGACATATCAAAATCCAAAAACAAGGTCGTCTTGTCGAACTACGTCGTCTCTGAGCTTGAACGTAGGCAAGGTTGATCTTTGATCATCCCCCGAGACATTTAGGTCAGTCCTATAGGAGTCCGTCATAATAAACGACATCTC
>VDFB02238729.1:0-11676 GCA_007258455.2 Sequoia sempervirens | reverse complement strand
TATTTGACGTACTGTAACCGCTTTGAGAATGAATACATAGCAGTGCCATAAGCTGGCTTCCCAAGATCCCACCAGCCAGAAATCATATCATGAAGAGACTCATCCCGGAGCCACATAAGTTGGAACTTGAACGTCTGTCTAACACATCGTTGAGGCACAACAACCACAAGCTTAATAGGCCAATGGTCGGAGCCACGACAATCCAATATTTCAGAACTAATCATCCACCTATCCCCCATCCAAAAACTAGACACCAAAAATCTATCTAGTCTTTCAGAGATAACAGCATCTCCAATTCTCCTATTATTCCATGTGAAGACTCCATTAGTTGGTTTGACATCAACTAACCTCAAAAGAGCCATATTATCCTGCAAGAGCCTAGAGGAAGGCTCCAAATGAGCACTACCTCCTCTCTTCTCTTCTAAAGAAATGACAGCATTAAAATCGCTAGCCAGGATCCCAGGCAGGTAAGGATCCAAATACCTCACATGTCTAACATGATCCCACAGTTGTGCTTTACCTTGGAAATCAGTCAGAGCATAAATATTAGAGAGAATAACTTTCTCCCCTGACTCTAAATGAGAAGCAACACAAGAAATCGAGCCCTTACAAGAGATCCACCAAAGAGGATTAACTTTTCGGGGATCCCAGAAACAAGCCACTCCACTAGAATTACCAAAAGCACCCACACATTGACATTGGCCACGACCCCAAATCTTAGGAGCCACACTTAACAAACTATCCACTGATAACTTAGTTTCCTGCAAGAAAATCACATCCGGAGAATGAATGCGAATCAAATCTCGAATAACCTTTTGTCGAGGGATGCTATTCATACCCCTCACATTCCAAGAAAGAACTATCATCGTTGGGGTTGGGAAAAGTGAGCATCAATAGTCTTCACCGAACCAGCCTCAACCAATGTCTCACCAGCAAGCTTCACCTTTTCTTGGTCCTTTTTGCGGCCAACCTTAACTGATTTCTCCGGAATCCCTTTCTTAAAATATTTTTGTTGCACACCCAAAATAGAAGAAGAAGGTTTAAGCTTACCTAAATCAGGGCTATCCCGAGCCTCCAAGAAGACCTTACCAGCACTAGAGGGGCCACCAGAGTCACCAAGCACCCCATCTCCCTCACCCATAGCTAGGGTGGAAGGAGCTAGACCAAGCCCCATCTGAGGATCCTGGGCACCAAGTTGATCCATACCAGGGACCACCGAAGGCTGTACCTCAACCAACTCCTTAGAACCAGAGCCATCCACCATTTGCATGTCAGCTGTAAGCCCTTCCTCCTGAACTAACCCATCCAAAGCCTCAAATCTATTGAAAGTTTCCCCATCCTGTCTATCTTGAAAAGGCCTCTTTTGGCCTCGACCTCGATTGCGAGGTTTAACAGGAACAAAACCTTCTTTATCCATGTCCAAACCCTGCGCTGGAACCTTACCCTTTTCCACCCTCGTATTAGGTTGGGTATCTACATTAATTTTACCTCCTGTACTAAAAGCCCGAGGACACCTCCGCAGCAGGTGTCCATATTCATGACATAGCCGACACCGAAAAGGCAACATTTCATAATCCAATGGCTGGGTCCAGGAATTAGAGCCAATAGTCAAATCAATAGAATCAGACAGAGGCTGACTTAGATCAATCTCGACACAAACCCTCGCATAAGTAAAGATTCTCTTATCCAAAGTATGTTGAGAAGGACCAATAGGCTTACCTAGTAATAAAGCAATTGATTGTAAAATATCAGTTTTCCAACATTCAAGTGGCAGTCGAAGAAGGCGGACCCAAACTGAGACCCTCGAAGGCAGCTCTTCTGCCGAATTAAAGCCTGCATGCCATGGTTTTATGAAAAGACCTACTTGGTTATAAAAATAAGGCCCCCCTTCAAATGCCTTATTTTGATCTGAAATGCACGAGAAGTCTACCAGAAAGAAATTGTTTGCAGCCAACAAAACATCAAAGTCACCCTCCGGAGACCATGTCTTGCGGATCCAAGTGACCAAGAAAGAGAGAGAAACCCTCAACCCCATAAACTTACAAATCAAAACATGATTACTGTAGTAATCCAGATCCTCAGCTACTGCCGCCGATTGAATCACCAACACAGGACGAACTTGCGCCCTCTCCAAACATCCATTTACCTTATGCATTTTAAAGGTATTCGATTTTGTCCTACCCTCTCCAAAGGAAGCCCCATCACCAGTCTTCGTCATAGCATCATCTCCCCTCACCTCACCAGTCGATGCATTCAATGCCATTGAAACCACCCACCAAAGCGCCAGACAAAACCCCAAACCTAAACCAGCCCACCGCAATTTACATGCAAGAGAAGAAACCTCAAGGAACAATTCACTCAAAGATAGGGGAAGCAACAGAGCTACACCCACCGAAAGAGAAAGAGAACGTTGTGTAAAGAGCCACCCCGCTGCCCTGCACCACACCCCAACAGCCAACACCAAGAAAAATCAGCAACTAGCTTACTGTAGTACAAGTGTAAAACACAAAACAGAAAATGGCTACCTCGGCCACAAACCCGCATCACAAGAAACCCGGCCCTCACAATGTGCTGCCGTGAACATCTAACTACGTGGAGGCTAGGCATATGTCTAGCCCACACAGTTCCCAAAAATGCTATCTCCTATGCTTTCTTCAAAAGAAAATTTAAAAAATATTATCAATATAATCTAACTATTTTAATTTAAAAATATTTTAAATTAATATGAAGTATGATTTGTTACAATATATAAGATTAATAGATGAATACTAAGTATGATTTGTTACAATGTAGGATTATACAAGTGATAAGATTAATAGATAAATACTAAGTATGATTTGTTACTATGCAGGATTGCCCACCATTCCATAATAATCATTAAGGGAAGTAATGGAAGTGCCAAAATCGCTTATATCGGGTGAAAATTGTGTACCCATTAGATTCAAGAGAATTGATTTTGAAATATATTTTGTTATATAATTCGTGATCTATACATCGATAATAGATTGAAAAATTCAAATAGAAAAAATTATTCAAGTTCTCATTGTTAAAAGTGGAGAGTTATTAATAACTAGTTAAATTGTGGAAAGCCTATAGTTCCCTCATGTGAACTAAAAAATTTATAGAAGAAAAAATAAAATAAATTCACAATTTGTTTTATAATTTCACTTTAACTTTAAATGTATGTTCACTCATTGTCAGATTTTTACAATCATTTTTATTTTAGATATTTGTTTATAAAATATAAAGATGCATTAAAATATATTAGGAAATATTTTCTTTTATATTATATAGCATTCATAACATTAAATTAACATAGAATAATTTCACACACGCTTAACATTCATAACTTAAACCCTTTTATACAATATCAAGTTAATTATAAAACACATAAAATTATTTATAAGCAACTTAAAACTTTTAACAATTTAATAAAATATAATTCTAATATAATTAAGAAAAATTAAATAAGAATTATAGATAAATTTATGAGTATTGATTTAATTTATCAAGAAAAAAATCAATTATAAATTCTACTTATTATTGATAAATTTACTTACCAATCTATATTTTAACCATCAAGAAAAAATTAATCATTAATGATTGCAACATTATTGGCACATCTTTTAAAACCCACAAATAAACATTGAAAACACATTTATTTTTAGTTCCCGCCAAGCTTAACCATAGGTGACCCTTTTCCTTAACAAGTTATTAATAACTTTGATTTTAACAAATAAGAACTCAACTTTTTTTTTTGTTTGACAAATATTTGTATATGGTTAAAGTAAATATGCAATATTTTTAACTTTTCAAATTTAAAAAATTAATTTTGCTCAATTTTATTGGCTACAAAACTTTGAGTGATAAGGGCGGATTTTTAGGAAGCATAAACCTTTTTTTTTTCACCTGTAATTAATCTATTTCGTTATTTTGAATCTTTTTATTACTTCCTGTGAGGGAACTATAGGCACCACCAAATCTTAACTAGTTATTAATATTTCTCTTTTTAACCAATGAGATCTGAAGCATTTTTTCTATATTTCAAAATTCATTTCTCTTCAATCTAATTAGAAGACAAATTTCACCTGATATAAGCGATTAATGTGCTTCCATTACTTCCATTTCGAATCTTAACTAATTTTTAGGAGTTTTATTATACTTAGGTTGTTTATTTCCAATAATTCAATGAGGTAAACCATACTAACTATTTTGAAAATTAAATTACACTATAATGATAAATTACTTTTGATTAAATTACACTATAAAAATAAATTACTTTTCATTAAATTACTTACTAATTACCCCTCACATTGGGTACGTAACATTTATTTACTATTTTCCTTTGCATCATTAAAATAATAATAATAATTAATAAAATTTATACTTTGAATAACAAATGCTAACTAATTAATCAATATAACATCAAAATTCAACAATTTTTAATTACCTTTAATACTAAATTGATTTGTAGCGTAAATTTAATTGAGCTAATTCTTTCAAAATATTAATAACAATTACTCAAAAAATTTACTTTTTAATATAAATTAATTAACTATTATTTAAAAATAAATGAATACCTTGTAAATTATATTTATATTATAATTTAAATAAATCAATACTAATCACCTCTCTTTGTCATAAATTAATTTTAAAACAACACTTATTAAAAATATATTTAAACTAACAAATTTTCAATTACTTTGAAATTTGAACTAACTCTAATTACTAAGATACGTTTTCCAAAATAAATGAATTAAGACTACAATAATTATTTAGAGTAAATACTAATTACTTTTATAAAATATTTATTATTTTTAAAAATCAACTTTAAAATTAACAGTAATTACTTTTAAATCAAATTGAAATTAATATTAATAAATTAATCATTTAAATCAATCACAAATTCTATCATATTTGTTTTAGAAATAATTCAATTTCTATTTACAACTTATATTAATTACTATATATTAGTTTGTGAAATAAAACATGTTAACTAATTAATAATTAATAAGGAAATAAATAACTTTATTATATTAATTAAATAAATAGTCTAAATTTAAAGATTTTTTTTCTTCTCATTTAAATTAAAAAAAATGTTTAGTTTTAGCCAAGTTTAAATTTTCATATCCAATTTAAATGTTCATATTAAATATTTTAATATATATATAAATATATAATAAATTTAAATATTTGTAAAGACAAATATATATATTTTATATTATATTATAATTTTTTTTAAAAAGTTAAATATTAATTAATAATAAAATTAAAATTTTATTAATTTTTTTAAAGTAACAAGGCCATTGGCCTCTCCATGGATTTATGCACGCTGTAAATATATATTTTAAATATTTATATTGAATTAAAATAAATATATATATATATATATATATATAATTATTATATTTATATATGTATTAATTAGTAATATATATATTTATAACTATATAAATTAAAATTGACATGATTCTCTTTTTTATATTAATATTTGAATAAAAATATTATCATAAAATATTAAACTTTAATTTATTGAAGTAATGAAACGTATATGATTTTAAAAATTGTAAATAAATTGATTGAGTAAAATAATTTAGAGGAAATAATATAAAGAAAAAATATTTTAATTATTAGATTATTTTTTTTATAAGAAAAACATAATTTCCTTCAAGATCTTTTCATAAGAATATGGGTATGAGCCACATAAAATTATTTTAGAAAAAAAACTATCTTCAAAACAAATTTTAATTTTCAAAGAACATAAAAATTAAATATATGCATTTTAATATTTGAGTCAAATATAGATTTTTAAGAAATATTTGTTTTATATTTTTTTTTAATTTATTCCTCTACTTGTTAAGTAGGAAAGCATAACTAGCTATGCATATTCATCTCAATTCCTTTCAACCTTATAAGTTAATATTCAAGTAGGTACCTACTTATCAATTAGGAAAACCTGAAAAACTGTGCAGATTGTTTGTAACTATGTTTACCTCAACAAACTCTTTCTATTCCTCTCAATTCCTTTCATCCACACTTGTTCATTCTAAACTATACAAAATAAACTACCTCATCCTCAAAATTTTTTGGCTACACATAAAGTACAATTACGTTTCTTAATCTATAACATCATGTAATATTATAATCTTATCAAAATATTATCTTTTGACAACTCAAGCATGATCATCCTTAAATTGTTTCAAAAATTTATATCTATTGGATAACATAGTGAATTTGAGCAACTTAGTTTTCCCTAGATTTTGAAAGCAATTATAGTAGCATTGAGCTTAGAGACCATAATGTTGTATTATGACTAAAACAATTTTTTTCCTTTAGATGGACTTGACAGCATATGTAGAGAAGCATGAATTTGTTTTCGATGTAGTCCTAGATGAGCATGTCACAAATGATGATGTGAACTAATGTACCCATGCCATTGTTCTCATTTGGAGTATAATCATTATATCATGCTTATAACTATCCTTGATTACGTCTATCAATAGATTGCCTAATCTCCATTGAGAATGTCATCATAATCTAAAAATATTGTCAAGTGAATGGCATAATCTATAAAAGGGGTTAGATATTACTATTATTAACACCTAGAGTTTTCACATGGTACACCACTATTGTAGTCGATGTAATACAAATTTGGTCGGAACATTTATATCTCTTAATGGTGTCAGAAGTTCTATCTTAATGTTGATGACTAAAAGCAAACTGGATGTTGAAAGAGTGTTGGTTAAACTTGAATTTTTATGGTATGTCATACTTCTATGGTTTGAATTAGTGTTATGATTAGGGTCAAGTTCAAGTTATAGTTAGGGTTTATTTAGGCTTATTTTGGTTAATCTTACAATTGGGGTTTAACTAGAATGCTAATTGAACCCTAATTTAACCCCTACAACAAGGTTCAATTAGAGTCAGGGTTCGAGTTCAATTAGGGTTAGGGTTGACATTCAATTAGTGTTATGATTAGAATCAAGTTCAAGTTACAGTTAGGGTTCAATTAGGCTTATTTTAGTTCAGTTTACAATTAAGGTTTAATTAGACTTAGGTTTATGGTTCAATTAGGGTTAAGGTTAGGGTTCATTTAGATTAAGGTTCAAGTAGGGTTCAATTAGGATTTAATTAGGGTTATGATTATTGTTTAAATAGGGTTAGGGTTAATGTTAAGTTAGGATTAAAATTATTAATCTAGAATAAAACTTGAAGCTAAGGTTAGAGCTATGGTAAGTGGTAGAGTTAGGCTTAAATTAGGGTTTAATAAAGGGTAGGGTACAATAAGGGCATAATAATATTGGTTAATTTTTAAGTCATGACCATGCTAGATGCTAATTTGGTTTAAAAGACCCCTTGTTGAAGCCCACAAGACATTTATTTCTATATACCTTAGATATTGTTCATATTTATTATCATTGTGTTTGACCTCATGAGAATGCTTCAGAGTAAAGTACACCTTGCAAATCCACCTACACCAGGAGAACCATACAATCTCTCAAAATTTTACTGTTATTCTACAATGATTATCAAATTGGATATGTCCAAAGCCTTTAATAAGTTGACTTGGCAACTTCTATATTGCATATACCTCTTGTCAACTTCAACCAGGGGAGTACTAATTGCATAATGAATTGTCTTCTTTTTCAATTTGATTAATCATCCCCCATAGGGTCTTCTTCATAAATTAGGGGATTAAGTTAAAGAGATCCATTATCATGTTCTTTTTCCATCAAAATGGTAGAGTCCCTTAGTGTAGAACTTATACTAGCCAATATGTTACAAAAATTTACATGACTTCCAATTCTAGTAGCACAAGCTAGTACATAGTGTTTGCAGATGTTACCTGACTTACAAGATAGATGAGTTTCTAGAGGAGATGCAAATAAAGACAACTTTTCAATTTGTTTCAGTGTCTAGTGTGGAGTATCTAAAATTTATTGTTAATTATGAATTTGACATTGACATATATAATCGAATCCAAGATTACACACACTGATTCATTGGCGATAATTATTGGATCATTGTGAAAAATCTAGAGATTTGTGTTTGACTGCAAAGAGTTATCTCTTGTGATTTATCAAAAAATTATTATTTCTATTCATGGGCTTCTTACATGAGAGAATATATTTATGCATTTCTTGTAGAGTCTATTCTAATTGATCATAATAAAAAAACTTCTAATTTTGAAAATAATATAATATAGAACCAAATAGCAGTGAAAATCCCAAACAAAGATTGTCAAGTGTGTATCTCATTTAGTTTTTATTTAATCTTTCTCTTTATGTGTACATTTTCTTGAAGTTTTTTCTGATCATCCAAATAATTTAACGTTCATGGATATGTAACACATTTAGTTCATTCATGCCCTAGTTCATCATATTTGGCAAAGAGCATGCCCATCTAGAGATGACCTTACAATTTGGTTATGACTTATCCAGAGATAGTGATGTCGACAAAAATTTAAATGAGACAAGAATATTTCGAAGCTAAGGGTATACACATCAATGTCTAAGTTAAACAATTAATACCCTAGATAAACATCAGTTCACACAGTGATGAGTCTATAGTACGTAGTTGTGATTCTAGATAGTAGGCGAGCCAAATTTGGTTCATGGTGATTGGTTTAAACCTGGTGTAATATTAATTGATCTTGGCTTAAATGCAGTAGAGGTATGACACCTTCTAACTGCCTTTTTCAAAAAAAGTTTATAAGTAAAAGATGGTTAATATATAGCAAATTAAGTCGGTATTGGCACGGTGTGTTGGTTTATAGGTGGCATTGTTGTGCTTTCCAGAAAGGTTCAAACCCCGTTGGGGTGGTATTGTTGAATGCTTGTATCCGGTTCATAGCTCCGATCAAAAGCATTTACCCCTTGAATAAAAAAATATATATAGCAAATTAAAACTATTGCTTCTACTTTTGTATGATCCTAGTGCTAAAAGAGAATACCAATTAGTTGGTCATGTTTCCTATGAAGAGGATTGAAGAATAACTTCATCAATTAATCCTCTACCTTGTGGTCTTGGTCTAATGAATATTGCTATGCTTTTGTCCACTACTCTACAATCAACAAAACGAGCATATGGGTTCAATTGAGATTTCTGATGTTTGATCCAAGCCTTTTGCAATACACAACAAATACAAACAAAACTATTCTAAAACTTTATGGCAGGAACTTCGCTGCTCTGCAACTCTTGTTATATTATAACATTCATAACTTAAACCTTTTTATACACAATGTCAAGTTAACTATAAATTGTATAGACTTTGGATTTGCTACATCTCTCATATATCAACATAGGTAAATTTGAAAATATTTTAAATATATAATTTCAAAAAAAATGAATGAATTATAGAAGATTATTTTTATTAAAGTGATAGAATTGAATCAATACTAACATTAATTATAGTCTAACTATAACCTCAACTCCTAAACTAACCTCCTTAATTGAATTGATAACCCTAATCCCTAATACTAACCTTGTCTCACTGAACTCCCTAACACTAACCCCTTAAGCTCTGAGGTCATAGAACTCCATCTTCACTCCCAACCCTTAACTCCCCAACCCTAATCCTAATTGAATCCTATACCTAATTTTAATTAAAGTCTAACCCTATTTGAACCTTAAAACTTAATTGAACTCATGTTTAGGGTTAGGGTTCAATTAAGGTTAGGGTTGAATTATGGTTATGATTAGGGTCAAAATTCAAATAGGATTATGGTTGGAGTTTAATTAAGGTTGCTATTCACTTAGGTTAAGGTTCAATTAGTATTCAATTTGGGTTAGGGATCAATTACTGCTATAATTCAATAAGGCTTAATTAAGGCCAAGCATATCTTATATTAGGCTAGGATTGCGCTTATGGGTTCACTCATACAAGGGCCATTGCCCATTTTAGGTTAGGTTCAATTAGAGTTCTCAGTTTGATACAATTAGTTACGACACACCTAATTAGTCTCAGAGTTAGGCTATACTATGAGTTCAACTGTGTTAGGTTCAAGGCTTCAATTAGTGTTGAGCTAGGGTTGCAATAATAAAATTTTCCATAATGATATGAAAGGCATTCAATTGGATTCATATACAAATGCATAAATAAGAATTGGTAATTAAGAATTCTCTAGAACTAAAGTTATAACAACAAATACAATCTTTAGCTTAATCATTTGTTCTTGTTAGGGTTGGGATAAGAATTTAATGGGTCCAACTGAGACTTAGGAAATAAAACCCTGCAGAGGAAATAAAGCATTAAAATCAAAGTTGGGTTTTAATTTTAATCCGGTGACGTAAGCCTAAGCCATTAACTCCAGTGGTCATGTTGCCGACGGCTTAGCCAAAGCCTTTCATTAAATACTAACCGTGTAATGTGTAGGTTTTCTAGATTCGAAGATATGGGAGAAGATCTCGATCGTACCCTGCCAACTCGCAGACCTAAGGTGTCACCCTGTTATTTGGCGCGAGGTCAGCAAAAGGCTGATGTGTGTCCTGTATGGAATGTGGGGCTGAATCTCCACTATTGAGCTCATAACCGTGGTTTTAGATCGACAACGAAGATCAAAATCTAATGTAAATCTCTGCTGTTCTAGCTGGCAAGAGGAAGATGAAGGTTGGTGAAGCATTAATGAATTATTCCTTGCTTGTGTAGACACGCCGATCTCAATCTGTGTGAAGATGTTATTGTTGGCAATCATGAAGGGTGATCTTTGGATTCTCATGTAGCTTTAGTTAAACAAAGGATGCATTATTACACCGGGCCAAATCTCGCTATGTTTGCACATGCATGTTTATTAAGCATTGATGAAGGTTGCCATTACTCCCTCGACAATAAATAGAAGAGGAATTTACTACTATTAGTGTCATTCTGAAAGGAGCACTTTGTGGGCTGAGTAGATAATCAAGTTTGAGTGCTTGTCTGAGAAGAGAAATGAGTAAGTCAATAAGGAGGTTTGTTCGTTTGAGCTCACAAAAGCTTGGTCCTGCTATTTAGGAAGGTGCTTTGGTTGAAAAGCCCAAGCTTGTGCCCACCAGATGCAGTAGAAGGTTGCAATTCCAGGATGTTGCTGCTCAACTGGTAGATGACAAAGGCAAGCAGTCGGCGGTGTGCTCCATTACTAGTGTTGGTAGGAAAATAAGGTATGGGTGGCATGGCTTCTCTGGATGCCAACACTCTCCCATTGACCTTACGAGCAACACTTCTGATGATGACGAAGAGATAGTTGTGGTGCCATTGGTTGTTAAAACCCCAAGCGGACCGACTCGAACCATATTGGGCAAGGACAATAAAGAAGATGAGGCTGAGAGTCTACCATATTGGGAAACAACTAGAAGCGGGCATGTATACCAGGGTCAGAGTGTTGGTAAGGGAATGGTGGCGGTTAAATAAGAAGTTGTTGTTGTGCCTTCGTGGCAATTTGGTTTCCTGGCATTTTTGTGTGGATAGCGAACAGGGGATTTTGATGACAATTTGTGTTCCCTTTTCTTTTAGATTTCCCCAGTTCGTGCACCAGGATTTTGATGACAATTTGTGTTCCCTTTTCTTCTAGCTTATCCCAGTCTCTGCACCAACATGTTTTGCAGATTCAACATGTGGGAAGTTTTGAAAGGAAATTCAAATGCAAATGAGATTTTTGTTCAAATTAAAACCCCAGGCGGACCGACTCGAACCGTATTGGG
>VDFB02238726.1:0-20468 GCA_007258455.2 Sequoia sempervirens | reverse complement strand
AAGTGTTTCTTGCACCATTCAACAACATCATATGCATTGTCTAGACGATCTTCTAGATAACTCATTTGATGCAAGCTCCTACTCCATCATGCTCACCCTTTCCATGCCCACTCTCAAAAAAAACTCCAAACATGTGGTATTTTGTAGATTTTATGATATCTACAAAGTGCATAGAATGGTCATGAAGATTTGAATTGTGCCGCACATCCATCCGACCATACAAAATGATTTTCAAATTTGACACCCCTACTTCTCAAATTCTCAAAAAATATTGTAAAGCAATGTTGGACAAAAGTGTGTCATGCTCTTATCATCACTCATTATAAAGTGATATTCTTTTCTAATGGCTCGTTTCTTCATCTCAGACTCTCCTCAACACCATCCACTCCGATGTGCATATTAATAACACACATGAACCATAATAATGATCTGCTTTAAAAAGTAATACTCTGATTGAATCTCCTTTTGATGTACAAAGCAATAATATTTTGCAAAGTCAACTACTGATATAATTGTTCCATGTGGGAACATATCTCTCAATGTTTGGAGTTTTTTGTGCTTGCCACTTAGCAAAAAAGGAATTTTGTATGTATGGTCGTATCAATTTTCAAAAATCTTCCATAAATCTTCCAATGGGAATCTCCTCTTCTACATAGTTCAACCTTGTGGATTCTTTCCCAAAATTTGTTTGCAACTTTACATACTTGTACCTATGTCAGTAAAATATGTGAATAACTAATAAACCACACTTGATCAATGAAACATTACATCAAAGAGAATCCAAATAACTTGATCTATGAGAAATTGAAACAAATAAACTCTAAAAATAATACTTACCTCTTGCAATTTACTGTCTTTGTTAGGTCAGTATCCTCAATTCTTGAAGGAAATTTAGCCAAATTTCCACATGTCTCACAAATTCCTTTTATGCAATTTATTTGAGGTCCATTTTCATGATCACATAATATAGACTTTATGAAAAAATTTGCCTATTTAGGAGGTTCATTTTGAAACCCACATCTTTCTTCTCTGATCTTTCGAAACACCTGATAGTAGAGATCAAATTCAATATGATAACGACAACAACAAGTTTCAAAAAACTTGTTTATCTTCACATAATATGGCTTTAACCTTTGAAACATTATTTTCCCAAATCTTTATATGAGGATATGCATTACAAAATTTCATGTACATCCTCAAATTATGTTATATCCTAGCCAATGTTTGATATGATTTTCATAAATACCGGAGGTTCAATCTGTGTCTCATAACATCTCTAGTATTTGATGATGGATGGGTCTAATCATGCCAAAACACGAGACCAAGTTCTAACAACATCTTCAATCTTATTTAGGATAAGGGAGCTCTACACATAATTACCCAATTGCCTTCTAAACTCTCATAAAAAAACTTTCTCTTTTTCTCATATTTTATCAATGTGGTTCTACTATAACCAATTTCAGTTGAAAGTGTAGATATTTTTCTTTTTCTTGCTATATCTTGATGTACAATATATGTCAACATCACCTTTCTTGTAGTGGCCTTATCCACTGATCGAGATCCTTTCCCAGTGGAATCTAAACCATTTTTTATAATTTTGAACAAAATCCTTTTGTAATCCCATGTGTTTATTCTTATTTTATGCCGAATGTACACCCAACAATTGTAATGACTTTTTGAGCTCACGACGAAGAAGTAAACGTGATAACAATTGGGTTTTTTTAAGTGTATCAAGATGATTGAAATGATGATTGATTATTCCATTTATAGATTTAGTCATTGACCTCTTTCTCTTACTATAAGGTTGGTTGGCATAACATTTCAGTTTCTCCATATCCATTTCAAGTAAATGATCTAAATTTCTATGAGAAATTTGTTTCCTCACCTTTTCAGGTAGTTTTATATGCTCATCCATACCAGTAGGAGGAAGTGATCCTGACCCCTCTCTAGAACATGCATTTTTTGAACTTGTGCCTTCTCCCTATCTTCAAGGACCATGTGTTCTTGAGCAAATTCATTTGATCCAATGTCCAATTTTTCCTCGACTTGAGCATGAGAACTTTTTGCTTGTTGAGTCCTTCCTACATGTCACAAAATATTTTGCAAAAAAAAGTGAGAGATGATGTTATATAAGTGAAGTTTATGTATGCAAGCAAACAAAGTGATGAGACATGATGCTATAAGTGAGAATTTTCTGCTAGTTTTATATGCTCATCCATAAGAGTAGAAGGATGTGATCTTGACCCCTCTCCAACAAGCATTGTTTGAACTTGGGTCTCCTCCCTAACTTCAAGGTCCATGTGTTCTTCAGTGGATTCATTTAATCCAATATCTAGATTTGGCTCGACTCCAACTTGAGAAATTCCTACTTGTTGTTTGAATTTACATGCAAGAAAAGAAAGTGAGAGACTATGAGTTATATAAGTGGAGTTGAAACAAATAAAATCAAAGATTCTTGAACTTAAGAATTCTATGGAACTAAAGCAATTGAAAATAGATGATAAATAATTTAGGGAATGTCTATGCAAGATGACTAATGGAAATATATTTATAAGAAAAACAAATTGAGGTGTTAATGAAAGTCCTAAAAACACACTTGAGAGAGAGAGAGAGAGAAGAAACAAGCATGTACCTTGTTTCTTTCTATGATAATTTTCCAATTTTTGTTCACGCCTCTTTTGTTCTTCTTTTGACAATTTTCGTTGAGAGGTATTTTTTCTTTTTCTTTGTTGTCCCATTTTCTTCTTCAACTTAAAGATGACTCAAAACAAGTCCTCTACCAACTTAGTTAAATTCTCCTCCAAATTTTTCCTTGATTGATAAAAATGAAAAGTTGTCTCTCCAATATTTTCCTCCTTGATAAATGTGCAGAAACCTCTTCTCCAAACTCTACACTCCAAGTGATATAAATGAGAATTAATCTTGCAATTTGATATCCAGAATAATGAAAAATAAGCTTTTATTTATATGCATATGGTATGGGAAAAAAAATTATTCTAGTATACATGGAGTAACTAGATCCTAGTTTAAATGAATCAAGTAGTAAACAAACAAGTTATTTCATTGTGGAGTTTGTTGTTATTTAATGCATAGGTATGCACAACATATCTAGTAATTTTAGAATTTTGTTAAAGTGTCAAAAATGTATAATAGAGGTATAATTTGAATTGAATTTTCTTAATTATATTTGAATTGAATTTCAAGTTACTTGTCAAAAATGTATAGTAGAGGTATGATTTGAATTGAATTTTCTTAATTATATTTGAATTGAATTTCAAGTTACTTGTCAAAAATGTATAATAGAGGTATAATTTGAATTGAATTTTGAGTTACTTGTCAAAAAGATTATATTTTGTTCTCAATGCAATGGTTCATGTTGCTTAATTCATTTAAAAAAAATATTTATTGTGATCAACATGAATGAACTTAATTATAAAGTGGCATTGATTTCCTAAAATTCTACTAGAGATCAAATGTGTATTGAATATAAGGAAATGTAAGTTGTAAGAGATCATCAAATAAACAAACATGTATACATATATTGAATATGTAAAGAAAATGCATACATATATCATGTG
Source organism: Sequoia sempervirens (assembly GCA_007258455.2). Lineage (NCBI taxonomy): Eukaryota > Viridiplantae > Streptophyta > Pinopsida > Cupressales > Cupressaceae > Sequoia > Sequoia sempervirens. The sequence goes on along the minus strand of VDFB02238726.1, from coordinate 16,890 downwards.
TAAACAGGTAACCATAAGCAAACACATGTACATACATGTAAAGAGATTCAATGTATAAACATAGCACATGTTATAAGAAAAGAGGAAAATGTATGTATATATCATATAAGAAAATGTATGTACATATCATATAAGCAAATTAATGTAAATTAAAAATCATCAAATTTCAAATACTAAAGATCAAAAAATAAACAAATGTATATATATATATCATATAAACAAATGTAAGTTAGAGATCATCAAATCCTAGAATACTGAATCATCATATAAGAAAATACATGTAGTAAAGAGATCATAAATCTAGTGTGCGAGGGGCCTAATAGAATGTTGACTCTAGTGAATGACCATCCCAATGAGGCGGTCTATGCGATAGATCGTTGAGCCCTACAAATTAAATTGTGTACAAGATGTGTTAAATACATATAATTTATATTAAATAAATTTTATGAAAGTTATTTTCAAATGAACTTGTATTTTTAAATATCTATCTAGATCTATGCATACATAAATATTGCATGTATATATATACACGTGTATATATAAAAATTTAAAACTCACATGTCCTTTGTGAGATTCATCCATGGGAATCCTTAGATCATGTATGATCTGGACAAAGGCTAGGGTGACATGAGGTTTGTCCACTTGTAACAATATATATACATATATATCCCAACTACATGAATATCTAGTTAAAACAAAAATAAAAAAGAATTGAAAAGAATTGAAACATGCACGTACGCGGATACATGCATCATCGATATTGGATGACCTAAGTCCTTTGAAACAATCGCCTCCACCATATCCACCAAATGGTCAAGCGATGAATCAACATCTACATCCATTTGATCTATCCCATGTCATGCTAGAAATGATGAATGTAGGGGACTATGAAGGTGAGATGGCATCGACGATGATGAACCAGAACCAATCAACATATTAGTAAAACCCATAGTCTGTGCAACTACCGAATGAATTGTAGGTGGATCTTGATGCGCACTAGTGCTCGGTTGAGAGTGATGGGATCCTGGAGCTGAAAAAAATCTGTGTTCCAAATGATCTTTGGCATGCTCTATACTGATCCCATTGTCTGATGCAATGTGGGCATATGCCTCCAATAGGTCCTCAGCCAAAATAATGCAGAGTCTTGTGTGCCATTTCTCTTGTAAGTGTATCAAGCTGTGTAGGACTAGGGATGTCGGCCGCTATAAAAGGATCCATGATGGTCCACTATGCTAAAAATTTTGTGTATCGGGAACATCTAGACATCAAATACTAACCTACACGATCATCAGATATCCTAGTGGTGGTAACCACAATGTCACTTACAGTGTCAATTGCTTGCTTTTGGGAAGCAATGACAACCTCATCTACTATGGGGGTTAGAGCTGCGGTGAGAGCAGAAGACCTCTCACCAATCAATGCCCTAAACACTGGGGCTGGTCTATCTGCTTGACGATAAGTGGGCCTATCGGCAATCCTACCACGCCCCTGACTAGCATATGGTGGAATGTCCAGGTAGTTAACTTTGAGGCCCAAATGGACCTCAACATACAACTACTAAACAAAATATAATGCAATTTGGTCATTGTTTGGCTATTGACCATGTGCTGCGAGAAATCATGGGTAGATCAATTCAACCATAGCACAATCGACACATCTAGTGACCTGGTATCCCCTATCCTTATGTACGTTTTGATAAAAAGGAAAACAAGTGTTTTTTTATCATTTCTTTGGTCACACTATCCTATATTTGTTTAAGGGGAACATCACCATGTACTTCTTCCCGCATGCGGGAAAGAATAGCAGCTACTCTATTTGGGGAAAATGCACTAGTCCTCTCAAGTTCATCTCTTATTTTTTCTAAACTATGTAATATTGTCATGCATGGTTCAAAATATATCCCTGGGTTTGCACCCTGTGCTGATGAGTCTCTTAATTTTTTAATCTCTTTAGTGGTATTTGCAAACAAAGAATCTGGAGGTGGAACATGATCTACATTTTCCATGTTATATATATGTATGTACACCTAAAAGAGCAATGAGACCTTGGTAAATAATATATCTAGATAAAGGGAATACAAATCTAAAATAGTTGTAATAATTCATCTACTCATCAATAATTTTTTCATACCATTAACAAAAAAAATTCAACATCTATCATAGTTTTTAATAATTTCACAACATTCAAATTACTAGATTGCACACAAAACATAATCTAAAACAATTCTAAAATTTAAATTTAAAACATAATCTAAAATAGTTCTAAAATTTAAATTACTAGATTGTACACAAAGCATCATTACCTAACATTGGTGGTCATGTAAAATCAATCCAGTCATTATTGAAGGCACAAATAAGAAAAGAAAATGAGACAGATGAAGATGTCCCTTATAAGGTTCAATGTAATGATGGAAAATAAAGATGAAAAGTATTGAGGACCTATATTTTATTTTAGTGGCATAATAAGATAGTTCCCTCTACTAGCAAATGAAAAATCGTATGTACTTTGAATTGTGTAATTATTGAAATTGACACCCTATGATTTGATAGAAATTAGGATATATCGATTGACCTAAATGCAACTATATCATCTAATTGTAAATCTATTATAAGTGACATAAAGCCTCAATGTCTCATTTGTATTAAAATATGGGGATGATGTGGCTATTTTAAGGCCCAAAATTTCATGTGTTAATAGCATAAACATATAACATTAATTTTTTTGGGAGTTTGTACCAAATACCTTTTTCCAAACACAACTTTTGTTTAAAATACCTCAAGACCTATGAATGAAATTAAAAATTTCCTAACTTAAAGACCATCAAGGAAGGTCTTAATGCCATATGTGGCTTCCTTTGCCTATTATATAAAATTCAACTAAAATAGCTTTTAAGAAATAGTTCCACAAAATTAGAGGGGTCCAACCATGTTTTCAATTAATTTAAAACTATTATTTTAAGATTTTTTAATTTTTAAATAAATATATAAATTTCTTACATTATTTTGAATTAAAATGATAATAGTGGACATAAATTACACAAAATTGAATGTTATTAAAATTTTGGTTAAAAAGTAAGAAGGTTAACCTTTAAAGCCATTGAGGAAGGTATTGAGCTACTACAAGTGGTTTATCCATGAAGGGCTTGAAGTCTCATAAAGAAAGTAAATACAAGAGGAAGGAAAATATAGATGATTTCCTCACAAGTATATAAATGTTTCTACTTGATTATTTATTTCATCCTAGAAAGAAACTATAAATGTTTTTTATCCTATAACTTTTATCTTATTAATAATCTTAGATGCATGTGACTTGTTAGCTTCCCTTTTCATTTACTCATGTAATTTAAGAAATCTATTATTAGAGTTGCACATGAGAAAAAAATGAGCTCCCCTCCACTAAGGGCTTATTTTTTTCTTATACCAATTTGAGAATTTTATTATTTCAATTCTTAATCCTAATCAAAATGTGGTGAAGGGGAAATAATACCCATCCAATAAGTGCTCCCCAATCCCTTGAAAAGGAAAACTTGTGTATTATCCAACTTGGCTATCATTGTTAGGATTCTAGCTTCTAGTTCTACTATTTTTAGAATACTACTAGAGCCTAGATTGATGGCTCACTTCTCTCTCCTATGGATGAGGATCCCTCTAAGATTGGTTGTTCCACCTCTTCGAATGAGATTAGTAACAAGGTTTATGAGTGTGTTAAATAGGGGAAGAGGTTGGGTATATAATGTACTTTAGACATGGTTGTTGAATGTAAAATTATTTAGACCATGAGAGGGTTGAACAATTTAAAAAGAATTGGAAGACAAATATAATCTATAACATAGCATCCTTAAATGGTTCAAATTTTAAATGAAACAATGAAAGAAAGAATAAGAAAACAAAGATTATTGTAAAATTATTTGAAAATAATTGGGTCCATAAAAATATCTAATTTAATAGTTGTTAACATATAAATGAACTTCAAAATAGGATTATGTAAGTGAAAAAAAATTTCTATTGCCTTCATTGAACCTAAATTTATCTAGTTAAGATATGTCTAAAATTAAGAATTCACACTAGAATATCAATATTCCATAAGAATCTCATAAAGATGATGAATTTAATGGAAGATAATATAAAATCCTCCATGTATGAGGATGAATTTTATCATTACATTATGAGTGAATCATCTCAATTATATAGCCAAGAACATCAAAAAATTATAGATTGGAAAGCAAAATAATCACACATTTATCATATTTTTATATGTATAAAGTTTAGATACCATCAAACTATTTAAACTTATAGATTGCATAAAGCTATAAATTGAATTGTTAAAAATAATTTATTAAGAATCAAATCTAGTAAAGTTTGACTTCATATTGCATACTTGTTATAAATATCTCACTAATCCAACCATACATTTTATATATGTTAAAAAATATATAATAAAAATTTATACATCTAATTATGATAATAAATCTAGAATCAAACATCTTGGTGTGTAATGGGCACGTCGAAGAGGTGTGGAATGTCAATTAGGGAAAATTTAAGCCTATTTTTTGCATAAATTTGTGTATTGCATGAGTTCAATTGGTTGGCTATTTAGAAAATGATATTGTTTGTGCAACAAAGGTCTCTAAAAATGAGTGAAAGAAAACCTTTGAATCAAGAAGACAATGAAGGTCTATGAAGAGGGAGGGGGGAGAGATAAGGAGAGATGGATGGGTAGAGAGAGGGAGATATTTCTAGAGATGGAGGGGAAGAGGAATAGAGGTAGAAATGAATATAGAGCGAGAGAGGAAGAGTGAGACAAACAGGTAGAGGTAGAGATGAATATAAAATGAGAGAGGAAGAGGGAGATGAATAGATAGTGATATAGAGAGAGATAGAGGAAGAGATAGAGATAGAGATAGGGAGATAGAGAGGCAGAGACAAAGAGGAAGAGAAAGAGGGAGAGATACAGAGAGATATATGGCAAGATAGAGTGATATAAAGATAGAGATATAAGCTGATATAGAGAAAGGGGGAGAGGGAGAGAGATAAAGAGATAGAAAAATAGAGAGAAGTAGAGAAATACAAATAGAGATGGATATGGAGATAGAAATAGGGTGGGAGATAGAGAGAGAGAGAGAGGGGGGATAGGAAGGGAGAAAGAGAGGGAGAGATGGGGAGAGATAGAGATGAGGGAGAGAGAGAGATGGGGAAGAGGGAGATATATGTAGAGGGAGAGATAAGAAGAGGGGGGAGAGAGGGAGAGGGAGAGGGAGAGGGAGAGATATAGATAGAGGGTGATATAGAGAGATATAGAGGGATAGGAAAAGAGATAAAGAGATAGGGACATAGATAGGTATATATACGTAGGGAAGGATATGGATAGAAAGAGATAGAGGGATTAGTGAGAGGGAGATCGAGCAAGAAATAAAGATAAAGATATAGATTAGAAAAGGTGGAAGGAGAGATGGAGTGAATAAAATAGAGAGAGAAGAAGGGGGAGAGGGAAAGGATACAAATGTGTAGGGAGAGAGATAGGGAGATAGATGTAGAGAGATAGAGATAAAGATATAGACATAGACATAATGAGATATAAATAGAGAGGGGGAGGGAGAGATAGGGGCAAGAGTGAGAGAGAGAATGTGATAGAGATAAGTAATAGAGAGGGGTATAGATAGGAAAAAAGATAGAGAAATAGAGATAGAGGTAGGTAAGGAGAAAGCGGAAGTGTGTGTATATGAGTGAGAGAGAGATATGGAGAGATATAGAGAGGGAGATATATATTTATAAATAGATAGAGAGGGAGGAAGAGGGGAGAGATAAATAGAGAGAAATAGAAAGAGGGAGTGATAAGGAGAGAGGGAGAGATAGGGATAGAGATAGATATAACTTGGAAAATATACTAGGTAGTGTGAGAAAGATAAAAAAAATAGAGACAATGGAAGGAGAGAAAAAGAGAGAGAGGGAGAAATAGAGATAGAAAAGAGGAGACAATGAGAAAGGGAGAGATGGAGATATAGATAAAGATATAGGAAGTGATAGAGATATATGTAGAGAGAGGAATATATAGAGGGGGCAAGAGTGAGAGATATAACATGTGAGAGAAAAGTAGTAGAAGGGATAGAGGTACAGAGATAGAGATAGGGTTGGATGAAAAGGGAGTGTATATTATATATTTATATTTAATAATATGCTTCACATTTCATATAATATGTAATAATAAATATAAATTGAATATATTTTTCAATAAATATAATATATATGTATATATATATTAAAAATAAATATAGATAAATATTAAACTTCTAATATATTTAATATTTTAATCATTTTAATAAATATAATATATATTAAAAAAAAAAATATAGATAAGTATTAAATGTATAATGTATTTAACTAGTAATATATGTAAAATGTTAAATTATATTTATATTTAATAATGCATATTATATATAAATATTAAATATATAATATCTAAATATTATAATATTATGCTAAAATAGTTAAATATATAAAATGTATTTTTATTTCATAATATTAAATTAAGAATATTCTAGAAAATTATATTTTATAATCTAAAATAAAAAGTAAATACCATAAAAAAATTAATAAATAAAATATTTTGAAAAATAATAGAAATTATTAATTAAAAAATAAATATAGATAAATATTAAACTTATAATATATGTCATATATTAATTAATAATATATGTAAAAAGTTATATAATATTTATATTTAATAACTTATAGTGTAGATAAATATTAAATATATAATATCTAAATATTATAGTATTATACTAAAAATAGTTAATACATAAAATGTAATTTTATTTCATAATATTAAATTAAGAATATTCTAAAAATATATATTTTGTAATCTAAAATTAAAAAATACCATAAAATACATACATACATGCATACATACATACATACATACATACATACATACATACATATATATATATTGAAAAACAATAGAAAATATAAATTATAACAACTTATATTATATATTTAATATAATTTATACACTTTGAATATTAGTGGAAAATTAGAAACAATATCTAATTCTTTGCTTTCTTTCTTTCTTTTTTGTTTTTGACCTTTATAATATGAATGTTAAACATATTTTCTAGTGGAAATGTAGAACGAATATCTATTTTTTGTATAAAGTATTTTTTTATATATATTATTTATTTTTATTCTATATTGGGTTCATCAAACGGTCATATCTTTTTCAATGGTCAATTGTCATTCCACCACATACTCAATTGTCGATCATTAAAGTCAACCGGTAATGTTCAAATAGTGAACGCCTTTGACGTAATTAATAAGTTATTTTAATGTTTGAGATTTTATTGCACACTTAAATAATATTTATAATTTATCATATCATCATTTAAAATTTATATTATAATTATTTTAATAAAAATAGTGAAATGAGTGAAAGGGCAAAAGGCAAGCTTTTCTACGAACAAAATCATAGTCAATTTTTGGCAATCCCTCCCTTTGCCATAGTGGCAAATAGGTTTCCTTAGACCTAGTTCCACACATGCACAAAATCAGGATCATAGCCAAACCTCCTCTGGCCACAAACAAAACCGCACACAAGGAGGCAACACATGGCAGCCTCAACTAGTGATCCAAGAGTATACAATAGCAGTAAGTGGGGAAACCCTAGGCATACGCCATCTATCTTCTTTGGGAGGGAAAAATTCCCTGGGTATGGGAAAATCTAAAATCAGGGGAACAACTTTCACAAAGAAACATACAAAGATTTTGGTTCAAAATCACAATCCAAAGCCATCTTTATACAATTGAAACTCCTTACCCCGATTTGGGTAAATCTTCATTGCTGCACTTTTTTTGCCAAATGGTGTGGGCTAAGCTGCTAGTGGAATGGATCACAGATTGGTGGTAAGCAGTTTTCAATGGACGAGTGAGTGTGTGCTCCATTTCAAAAGGGTTAGTTATTGTTGAATGTGTAGATGAGTTTCTTAAGTGGGAAATCATGTATGGAAAGCCCTTATTTTTGAGTGTTTTAGCTTTTACTATACAGATTGGGAACCAAATTTTGACCCTAGCAAGCATGACATTCAAAAAATCCCTAAATGGCTCACACTAAAAAAATTTCCATTAGAGTATTGGAGCATGGAAGCCCTATCCAGGATAAGAGAAGAGATTGGTTCCTTCATTGGGGTGGATGAGGATTTATTTTATGGTAAAATAGGATCAGAAACCAGAATCTATGTGTACATAGATTAGAACTGGAAAACCCTTGAGGATCTAGAAATCATCTTAGAAAAAGGGAGATGGATTCAAAAAATAGAGATCGACAATAACCCAATAGGGGGTAGTTGTATTCTTGGGCCTAGGTCTATAGCAAGCAACTCAAAGTAAGATAATAAAAAATTCTTCAAACCCTTCTATGATCATAGATCAACAACAAAGAAGCCTACAACAAAAGACAAAGGCAAGCTCGCATTGTTTGAATCAGTGTCTAGCCCTAATTTCAAAAAGAGGAAAACAATATCTTGCATGCCTTACTCCTCTCCTTCAACAAGAGCCATTAATCAAGGGCCTCTTACAATCAAGGGCAATACAAATTCCATATAAAGGGAGTTACTCAAACTGCTCAAGGACGCAACACTTGCAAATAAAGGAAATTTCACATGAGGCTCCACCTATGTACGATCTCTCAAGAGATTATAAGGAGGAAACTCCCCTTGGAATTGTGGGAAAGGCAACAGTGCAAGATCTAGAAGAAGGAGAAATAAGAGCGGTGGAGGGTATTTACTATTGACCCTCAAAACACTCATACCACCTTAGAGACCAGAGATGTTGTGACTGTCAAAACGGGACAATAATTTTTTGCATTAGATTCCATCGGCGAGTTCTTGGGCATCTCAAGAGAATATATCATAAACAAAAAAACCAAGCCAGAACTAGTAGAAGAGAAGCAGACTTTACTATAGGAACTTCTACAAGAAGGCAAAATGGAAATAAAAGAAAATAATCTAATATTCTCAATTGAGGACCCTAAAGAAACCAATCCCCATGATCACGTGCTTGAGAAATTAGGTATTCATCGAATCTCGTCCAATAAAGTCAAATTAGATTATGGTAAAATATCAAACAAGAGAGTAGGTAGGAAATATCTTCTTGAACTAAGGAGCATAGATGTAGAGGTAGTGGGACAAGTCAAGATCACATCATTTTTTAACTTAGGGAAGGGCACCCCCCTTCCCTAGGAGCCATGATGCTCCTATCATGGAATGTTAGGGGATTAAATGCCCCTAACAAGAGACACTTGGTCAAGCGAAGAGTGTGTTTGACCATTTAGCAAAAGTAATTTTAATACAAGAAACAAAACTATTTGTGGCTAAGATGGAATCCTTTACCAAAAGCTTTAAGAACTAGAAAATGGTGGCTATAAATGCAGAAGGTGCCTCTGGGGGTGTGGCAGTGCTATGGAATCCATTCACCATTTGCTTCAAAGCACTAGGATCTAGTAGGCATTCGATTGGGGGTAATTTGTCAAGTCTCTCTTTTAAGCTTCAAATCCTGTTGATCAATGTTTACGACCCTATTTCTTGCATCAACAAAATGGAGCTATGGGAAAAAATGGACAGATTCATGGAAGCACACAACTATTCCCATTGCATCATTGTGGGAGATTTTAATGTGATCCTCCATAGGGGGGATAAGAGAGGTGGTATTGATAGACTAGGACAATCTCGAATCGACTTTGGAGAATGGGTATATAGAAATAATATTTTAGATATTGAGGAAAAAAATGGTATCTTTACATGGAATAACAGAAGATTGGGATTTAGTAACATTGCTGAAAAATTGGACAAATTCTTCTTTAAAGGATATCTATCCACCTTTCCTTGCACTTTGGAAGGATATATCCTACCTTGCTTAGGCTCAGTTCATTTCCCAATAAGGCTCACCATTTGGGAGGATGAGAAAGCAACTAGGTCACCCTTCAAGTTCGAGAATATGTGGTTTAAGGTAGAGCATTTCCTAACTCTCATCGATACGTGGTGGAAGAAAGAACATTTTGTGGGATCCAAACTATTTTGTTTTATTTCAAAATTAAAACATGTCAAGAAAAGACCGATCGAGTGGAATAGGGAGCAATTGAAGAAAAATTTCCAAACTAAAACTCAGATTGAGGAGGAATTAAACAAGCTGAATGAGGAGGTCATTGCACAAGGAATGAATAAAGATTATTTTGTAAGAGAAAAGGAGGCATTGAAGAACTATGAGGATATTCTATCAAAAGAGGAAATCTTTTGGAAACAAAAATCTAGAGAGTCCTAGATTGAGGCCGGTGATAGGAACACCAAATATTTTCACAACATTACATGATAGCGCAAAGAAGTGAACAAAACTTCAAGGTTGAGAAAATTGGATGGATCTTTCACAGAGAACCCTAAAGAAATTGTGGATATGACTATGAGCTTCTTCATAGAACTTGTGAATAATAAGGAGGGGTCAGACCTCATTGCACAAAGGAGTCGACTTAGTCACATTTTGACCATTATTAATGAGGAAAAAAATGTTAAGATGAATGCTAAATTCTCAGTGGAAGAAGTGCAAATTGCTTCGAAGCAACTTCACCTTGATAAGGCCCCTAGGCCTGATGGGTTCCCTTTCAAATTCTTCTAGAGATTTTGGAACATCGTGGTTAAGAATCTAACGGAGGCATTGGAGGCTTCCATGAACATAGGGAGACTTCTATGTGCAGTCAACAACACCTTCATAATGCTCATACCGAAAAAAGAAAAAAGCCACAAGACTAGAAGAGTTCAACACAATTTCCTTGTGTAACAGTATATACAAAATAATGTCTAAAGTAATAGCGAATAGGTTAAAATTCTTGTTGGTTTGCATCATATCAGAAGACCAAACTAACTGTGTTTCAAGGAGATCAATTCTGGATAGAGTTATTATTGCCCAAGAGGTGATTCACTCTCTGAAAAACACACAAGAGCTTGGGACGCTGATTAATTTGGACATTAAGAAAACTTATGGCAAACCAAGATAGACACAAAAGAAGACACATGAAAAAAATGTAAGGAGCAATAACAAGGCACAAGTATACATTGCCAAATACAAAGAGAAAGAAAAACAAAAACAAAAAGGGGTGGATCAAGCTTCGACCATTTGTCTCACACACTGTGGATTAGATCTAAGTTGTTTGCTTGAAAATGCATGCTCACTATGAGGCAATGGAACTTCGGGCTATCTACTGGGTGAGTATCCAAAATGGTTCTCAAGACACATACACACACGATTGGTATGCACTTACACAGACAAGCAAGTGGCTATGGGAAAGTCATGCCTAAGTTCAGCTTCCCATTCAACCAAATCAAAGATATAGCTCCTGATAACTTTGATAAGGCACCACACAACAATTAACTTCGAGCTTCATGAGGTAAGCAAAGCTTTGTATGTTTGAAACTCATGAACAAATAGGATGGCTCCACAAGCAAGCAAAGTGTGTTATGCAAGGTGGCCATATAACCAAAATTGTAAAATAGTGTAAGGTACATTCAAAGGAGTTTTGCTTAGTTCATGTAAGGTCTTAACTCAAGGAACATTATACCTAATGTCTCAAGAGAGGACCAATTGAAGAATAGAAAATTCACAACTTAGGGGATGCAGTGTGTCGCATTACACCACTAAGAGGAATATAATATGCTAAGATAAATCACGCTCTTGAAGGACATAACATCCAATGTCACCACAAAGTGAAAGACACATTGCATGAAGTAAAAAGACTACACAATGAAACATCAATTGCAAGAGAATAATTCCAATGTATTCCACCACTTTAAAGAAATTGCTAAACACCATGTTGTGAGAAATTACTTTAAAGTAGCAAATGATAAATGCTAACAATAAAAGGGACATGACAACTCAGTTGAAAAACCCTATTCCAAGTCATATGTTTCCAAATAAAGTTGTGTCATGAAAAAGAGAAGAGGGGTTGCCCCCAAAATGAAACTATAAACACATGAGGGATCCATGGATTTGAGGTCAGTATGTTCTTGCTATAATGTTTTAAGGAGATCTCAGAACTGTCATCATTCCTTGAATACTAAGGAACAAGAAGAATGACACAAAAAGAGTGAAAACAAAGAAAAACCTTTTAGGTCAACATGGAAGAGACATGAATATCTCGATGCCTTGCGTCATCCCCAAAAGGAAAAAGCAAGAAAAATGAAAAGCATAAAGAAAAATATTTTGGGTTAACATAGAAAAGACATGAATATCTTGACGCCTTGCATCATCCCCAAAAGGAAAACACAAAACAAATGAAAAAGATAAAGAAAAATCTTTTTGGTCAACATGGAAGAGACATGAATATCTCGACACCTTACGTCATCCGCAAAAGGAAAACACAATAAAAGGATTATGACATAGAGAAGAACGTAGATACAAATATCTAGGATTGTCACAAAGAGAGAGATACATCAAACATAACAGTATGGGGGATCACATTATGCACATGCAACCACACATAAAACATGAAAGGAAAATAATGCAAAAGACTAGTAAGGCACATGCTAGTCAACCTATTAACAAGTTGTCAGCATCCCAATCTTGTTCATCATATATAGAAGGAAAACAACTATCCAAAGGGACAATAGAAAGTGTTGAACTAGGGTTATCACCAAGTTCAACACTCTTCCTAAGGGAATTATCGTTTAAGCTCATAGAAGAAGAAAATAATGTATTCAATTCATTATGCAATTCTTCATCAATTTTAGCAACCTCATCCTTGTCATCCAATTTAATCACAACATGAGGTCAAATGATAATGTCTAAAGAAGGATTTAGCTCCTGTTATGGTTGCGATATAGGATCTTTCTATTGTGGCGAAGAGGGAGATTCATCATGTATTGCTTCAACTAGGTTTGGATTTTGATTTTCTTTTTATTTCCTCATTTAGCCTCTGAGCAAGAGCACGACATATATTCCTATGCTCTCTAGCACTTTTGTTTCTTTTTTAATATGATTATCAAGTTGTGTTGGGGGATGATCCCATAATAGTGGTTTCAATTTTTGGCCAAATTGGACCTGAAATTATTATTTTTAACTAAATCTTCACATTTAGGCACCTATAGCGGCTAAAGCTGTGAGGAATTTGAAGATGGTGAAAACTAGAGTCTCATCAAATTTTATCTTTCTAAAAATATTTTTTTCAAAATTTTTGGAATCAAATTTCACTTCTTTTCCATCTCCACGAAAATTGATTTTTTCAGGAAAATAACATTTTTTAAAAGTGGCCTTACACCATATAATGCATAAATTTTTTTTCCATGAATGATAAAATTCTAATTCTTTCAAATTTAGATTTTTAACTCAGATATCTAGTGCTTCCAGTTGGTTAGATAGTTTTTTTATTGAATATTTTTTCCTTAATCAAGTTTCAAAGTCAAACAAATTACAATTCAAACAGTATTGACCGTATATCGTAACTTTTTTGTATATGTCAAAATTTAATTTAATTTTTGTTGGATCAAGGACTTCAATATCTGGTGCACTCATATTTTTTCAATTTTTTTGATAATCTTCTATTTTTCCACATGTGAAGAACAAAGAAATTCATTTTGATGAAAACCTATGTTTAATAAAACTTAAAAAACAAAAACATAACAAAACCAAAACATATTAAAATTATATTCATTGGATAGCTTTTTGAGGAATACCATAATCATTTGAAATAAATTTTAAATGAATTCATTTGATCCCCCAAAAGCTAAATCAAAAGTGATTTTTTATCAGCATTTTGATAGGTGTAAAGGAGACGCATTTATAGGTATGGTTTAAAACTAGCAAGGTTCTATCCAAGGGGGTTTGATCTAAGGTGATTTGATCAAACCCTCTTTAATTAGAATCCTTAAAATGGAACTTTTTAAGGCTTAAATCATTATATTTTTCTAAAAATATGTGATTTCATCTAAAATTAGTTCCTCTCGGGGAATTGTAAGCCACTATTATGATATACGTTGGCATAGGAGTGGGTTTGTCAATCATAGGCTTCTTTTCTTCCCTAAGGGGAGGAATGAAAAGATCCATAGGAGGCTATTCGACCACTTTCTCAAGTTAGCTTTTTAAACTTGTTTTATCTTAGGAGGCATGACGGGATTTTTTTTGTTATCTCTTGGTCTTTTGTAGGAAATATGAAAAGGATCTGTTTTAGGTTGGTCTTGGTTGTTTGGAATGCCTTTAGGTCTGATCATGGTTTCGTAAAGGATGGTAGGATCAATAATAGGTTGAGGCATGTTTGTAAGGGATAGTTGTGCTATGCATTTTGCCTTGAACTTTTGATAGGATTTGAAAAAGAAGACTTTTCAAGGTTTAATAGGTTCCATAGTCTCGGGCCAAAAGAAATCTAATGAAAAGTTTCCATGGGAAGACAAAGGGTTAAAGCCACTATGGTGTATAGTGAAAATTTCATTGTCAAAGGGAAACTTTAAGCATTTCTGCACAACCAATGGGATGGCTTCCATGGAGCGTAGACATGGGTAACCAAGGTTCACATGTAATTAATCCAATGTCAAGATGTTGGAGAATGAGACATCTAATTTTTTCAGTCCTATTTGTAAAGGAAGGGTAATTGATCCCACCGTAGGGCAAGCGAAACAATTATGCATCTTTATCCATGCTTTCGGTTTATCATATGTTTCTTGATAGAGTTCATGCGCAACTAAGAATTCTTCAGTGATCACATTTTCTCCAAAGATGGGATCAATTAATATCCCATTGGTGGGCTTGTCATTGATTCAATTGGCTATGTAAAGAGGACCATTGGTGCATTTTGAATAATATTCATAGATGAGAAAGAAATGTCAAGACACTTTTTAGTTTTGCCTTTGCAAGGTTGATTTTTGATCAACACTATTAAACCCTTTTTAATAGTATCCATATCCTTAGAAATAGTATCCATAAGATCTTATTAAGTAGTATCCATGTTGTCATCATCCGTGTCAACATTCATCACATAACTCTTTGTAGTTTCACTAGCTTTGACAAATGAAATATTATGTTTTGGCATAGGGTTGGTAAATATTTTCAAGTTTTGGTTGGGAGGGGCAACAGACTTATTTCCTTGATCATTAACACCTCCAATTGAAAGACAACCAAAATCAATGAGGTCATGCACAAGATGTTTAAGATGCTTACAATATTTTTTGTCGTGTCCATTTTTTCGGTGATAATGGAAATAATAATTTGATCTAAAGTTTTGAGGTAAAGGATTCTAAGGATCAAGAGTTTTAATGGGAGGAATGGTGATCATTTTTTGTTCTAAAAGTTGTGACATTATGTTATGGAGTGAATTTCCTAGTCATATCCCAAAATGTGAAAGGAGTCCTCTTCCTTATAGCAACCACCTGGGTATCAACATGTTGACTTGTTTATTGAGGGGGATTTAGTTGAAGAAAGCCTTTATTCTATTTTTGAAAAGGTTGATAATTTTTTTCGTTTGTAGATTCAAACTTCTCAAGACAGCTAGAGGTGGATTTTGTGTCATGACTACTAATCGAGTTTTGATAATCACGAAGGGAAGTACACAAGTGTACAAAGGAGGGAAAATTCATCATGGTAAGCTTATCTTGTATCTTATTTTGTAGGTTCTCAATGAACATCCTTTGAAGGTGAGGGTCGGAAATCTTTATGTCAATTTTGGAATAAAGCGATTGGTAGCATGAAGTAAAGTCAGTAATCTTTTCATCATCTTTTTGCTTACATCTCATCAAATTGACTAAGTCATCTTGGGATTCATATGCACTTGGAAATGGTTTATAAATGCCTCAACAAGTTCATTGAATGAATGAATTGATTTATTCAATAAGGAGGAAGACCATTCTAAGGCAGCATCCTTCAAGGATCTAGGGAAAAGCTTAGCCAATAGCTTATCCTCAAGAATAAAGTCACTGCATAAGGTGATATCAGTAGAAACATGGTTAGAAGGATCTCCTTTCCCCCCATATTTCTCAAATCTATGAACCTTTATACCTTGTGGCATCAACGTTCTCAATATCTTCAAGGATAAGGGATTGCTTTTGACATAATACGTAGGTTGGCCATTTTGATTTTGGTTTATGGTGGAAACTTTCTTTTGAAGGGATGAAACAGTTTGCACAAGTTGATTTATGAGGGTATCATTGGTTGTGTTTTGAGAGGGAGGTGAATATGGTGGAGGTGTATATTGTTTGAGGGATTAGTGAACATAATGCTTATGGGAGGTAAAGTGGTAGTAGATATGGCATGTGATGCCACAAAGGTACTAGGAATGCTAGCGGAAATACCCAAGGAAGGAATGAAATTACTGGTAGGTTGCATTGTTGTTGTAACTTGAGGATTGGTATAGGTAGGAATAGAGGCAATGGTTGTGGAAGGAGGAATTTGAATTCCTCCTTGGCTTTGGACATTGCTCAAAAGTAAAGCACAACTAGTGTTTGAGGTAAGAAGTTTTCCAAAAATCTAAACTATGTTAAGCAAAAGATCAACTTCATCTCCACTTTCAATAATGTGATGTATGTTATCTATGGTAGGGATAGTTGTGGTTGAAATGTTTTCAGTACTTATTTGATTTTGTAGGTTTGCTAAGTCTTCATGAATTTGGATTATGTTTTCTTGCAGAATACAAGCAACCATTGTTTCAACATTTGTCACACTACTTGAAGGTAAAGAGTTGTCTTGAAGGTATGGTCCATACCTAGTGAGCTAGTGTCAACACTAGTAGTGAAAGAGCTAAATAACCCAAGATCCACAACAATTGTGTTATTGCGGGATGACATGAGTCTTGAACTTCGTTTCACTATAGTATTAGCAATAGGACACCAAGTTGAAAAGCTCATGCAAGGGACAGTCAATGAAATGCAAGATG
>VDFB02238725.1:0-25310 GCA_007258455.2 Sequoia sempervirens | reverse complement strand
CATTCCTTTTCCAGTTGGTACTAAGTCGAGCTTGGATATGTGTCCTAATTTTGATGATGATATTAAGGATATTTCTAAGGTTCCTTATGCTAGTGATGTTGGTAGTTTAATGTATGCAATGGTTTGCACTAGACCAAATATAGCCCAAGCAGTGGGAGTTCTAAGTAGGTTTATGTATAACCTTGGTAAAGAGAACTAAACTTTTGTTAAAAGGGTGTTTAGAAATTTGTGAGGTACTTCTGATTATTGTTTGGTTTATCATGGTACTAATAATGTGGTCAAGTCATTGGAAATATAGGGATTTGTTGATGTAGATTGGGCAGGTGACTTGGATAGTCGAAGGTTCACCAGTGGGTATGTGTTTACTCTGTTTGGAGGAGTAGTGAGTTGGATGAGTAAAAGGTAGCCTATGGTTGCTTTATCCACTATTGAAGGATAGTATATGGCTACTACCCATGTTTCTAAAGAGACAATATGGTTACAAAGGTTGTGTATAGGTATTGGTTTTGATTATAGGATAATTTAGATTGGTTGTGATAGCTAGAGTGCAATTCATTTAGCCGAGAATCCTATGTATCATGCTTGGACAAAGCATGTGGATATACAATACCATTTTGTTCGAGAAATGGTTGCTAATGGAAAAATTGAGTTGAAGAAAATTGATACTAAGGATAATGTTGCAAATTATATTACCAAGCCTGTGAGCACATATAAGTTCATTTGGTGCAGAAAGACCATGAGCCTTATTTCTTGTACCTAGTTGATTCCATGATGGTATGATTCCCCTAGCTCTTGCAAGGTATTCAACAAGTGGGAGAATGTTCAGAATCAAGTTGTCTCAACCTTAGAAATTCCTAATTTATTTATTATTATTTTACATTTTCCCATGGATAAATATCTTTTTTGTTATTAAATATTTGTGCTCCATCACAAGGGGTGTGAGATTTTGAGTTATTACTTTTGCCACATGTCGATGTCTTGAAAAATAAGTTATTAGTTGTCAAAAGATGCCCACTTAGTGGTATAACATGGAAAGCCTATTTTTAAGGATGTTATGATGGATTCTATGATAATTGTAAGGGATAAAAGTGGGGGATATCATTTTGGACGTGAGAATCATCTATGACATGCGTAAGAGAATCTTTGCATAGTTATTGATGGTTTATGATGCATGTAAGAGCATCTCCTATTTTCTAAGGATTCTTATGACAACTTGTAAGAAGGTGTAATGTCATGTAAGAGACAATGTTTAGCATGTAAGGGGTCGAATGGATTTTTACCATAGTATTTTTGAAGCTTGTTTTGACCCATGGTAATGTTTTATGGTGGTATTTTGAGCCCCCATGAGTCTATATATTGAGGGGTTGAGTTGGAGACACTATGTGAGGTTTTATAGGTACACATATGATGTCAGATTAAAAAGGAGTTAGAGTGATTGTATTATGAAACACCATTGTTGTTAATAAAACTATTCATCTCTATTTGTTGGAGTTTTTTCCCGAAAGGGTTTCTCCACGTAAACATTGTGTTATGTGTTGTGTCTATTCTTTGTTTTTTTCATTGTTTATAGTTTTAAATCTCCATGTGGTTTACATTGCATAATCTAATTTATAGTAAACTATTAAAGCTTCCATTCTAACTATTCCTCTATTATTTTTCTAATAGTATTATGTATAGACTCCCCTTGTGATTTTCTCCTAGAATAAGGTATATCAATTTTAAATTAGAAACAATGGTATATGAATAACTATTTAACCTATCTGTTATGCTACAACAATTAACTATAGGTTAGAACACATCCACATTAGCATAAAATAGTAGGTGCAATTCACCTCAAACTCTGCTATAGTAATTGATTTGTAAGGAAGTTTGCACTCCTCCATGAACATTCTTTGTGCACATAGCTAAATATTCAAAGTTCTTAACCAAAGCTCCAAAAATGAGTATCTCATCATTGCATGAATCCTACTTTTGCTTTGACTATGACAGTACCTGAGCTTCTAGTGTTTTTAGATGAAACCTATAGCAAAAAAGTGTAGTCTCCATTTGAAGGAACCATCTTTGGAGCTCTTCCCTAAAATGAGGGTTGAAAAAATTAGAAGAAAAGAAATACCATAATTCTAAAGTAATAATTTGTATCGAGCCAAATTCCATAAAGTATAATTAAAAAGATAAATCCTTACAATTGGACCTCAAATTGGACCAAGCAAATTATGCTTCTATCTTTAGAATGTAGGAACTTTCTTTGTTGGATATTCAAAGAAATCAACTAGGAATTCTGAGTGACTGACTCCTAAAATGTTACAATTAGGTGGAAACTAATGTTTCATTCCACCAACTTTTTAATTCCTACACTTAGGTTCTACTTCAACCCAACAAAAACACCCAGAAGTGTTTCTCATCGGCTCAAGGTACTCTCCAACTTGGTTATGTCACTGATAGCAATCCATGTTTTCTTGACCATCCATACCCAAACATTGCATCACAATCTATTCTTCCTATACATAAAAAAAATCATATATTAACCCCTTCTAAATAAAGCATTTAATCATCATAAAACCATAATTAATAAATCATTTCAATTTCAAAAAGAATTTGATGTCATTTACTATACAAAAATTTGTATAAATCACAAAAAATCCATGAAACCCCCTAAATGTAGCTTAGAGCAAGTTTACAAGATGGTTTTTAGCATAAGAATATTTCTACTACAACTCTCAATGAATGTATTATAAGAAAAAAAATATTCACACTCGAAGTAATGCAGTCAAACATTTATTCCAAAAGTATGTTAGTAGGTGTTAACTAAAAACAAAATATTTTTTTGCTTAGTTTCTTTTATCAATATGCCAGGTGGAAATGGAATAATCACTAAGAAACCCTAACAATAAAAAATAAAGGTTCAAGAAAGGAAATTCTAATGTACTATTGTGTAATGGTGATGAAGGAACTTATATGAGCACACTAGTAGAATTTGGCAAATAAATGACTACATGACTAAAACTTTTAGTCACTTTTAATCATGTGACTAACACTAGTAGTATCTTGAAAATAAATGACTAATTTGGTCATTTATAAGTGACTAATTTGGTCATTGGGTAAAATCACAACTAAATGACTAATATAATTTAATTTGTATTATATAAAATATATATTATATATTAATTATATATTGTATTATATTTATATATTAATTTAATTTGTACAATGTAATAATTTATTAATTATTAATTTAATAATCTTATATTTGCATTAAATATTTTTATTAAAGAATATAATATATAATAATAATAATACATTTTTTGGGGCGGCTAAAACATCTTGCACGCAAGAGGTCAGGAGGTGTAGTCTCCCCATCATCCCATGGAGGGCGTGTAGCTCTAAATATATATATATATATATATATATATAAAATATATATAATAATAAATATAAATATATTATATATAATTTAATGTCTTATATAAAAATACATTTTGTACTAATTATATATATATATATATATATATATATTTATATTTAATAATTTCTAATATAAGATATAATATATTATAATAAATATAACCATAAAATTATTTAAGAAAAAAACATTATATAAAATATAGCATATAATAACAATTTTGTCTTATATAAAAATACATTTTGTACTAATTATAATTTTTTTATTTATATTTAAAAATTTCTAATATAAGATATAATATATTATAATAAATATAACCATAAAATTATTATTTTTTAAATACATATATAAAATATAGCATATAATAACAATTTCATGTGATGCAGCACAATGAATTCCATGTTATCTCTCTTATTCACTCCATATCTCCTACTCTATTTATCTATCTCTATTTCTCTCTCTTGATCTCCCTCTCACTCCTCTCTCTATCTCTTTATATCTATATCTTTCTCTACCTCTATCTCTTTATCTCTCCCTATCCCTCTTTATCTTTCTATATCATGCTTTATATATCTCTCCCTCTCCCTCTCCCTCTCCCACTCTATATATTGAGATATCTCTCCCTCACAACCCCCCCTCTCTCTCTACCTATCTCTCTTACTTTTTTTCCCTCCCTCCCTCTATCTCCCACCTTTATCTATCTGTCCCCATCTATTTCTCTCTCCCTCCTTCCCTATCCCTATGTATCTCTCTATCTCTACCTCTCTCTCAATTTCTCTTCTCATATCTATATCTCTCTCTTTCTCTTCTTGAATATCTATCTCTCCCTCTTTTTCTCTCCTCTCTATCTCCCTCTATTTCTCTCTCCCTTTATCCATATCTATTTGTCTTTCTCTACTCTTTATTTGTTTATCGCTTTGTATCTCTCCCTATCCCCCTCTCTTATATCTCCTTATATCTCTATCTCTTTATCACTCTATCTCTCCATCTATATATATCTCTCCCTCTCCCTACCTCTCTCCCTCTCCATCTCCTTATCTCTCTACATTTTTATCTCTCCTTCTCCTTCTCTCTAATATCTCTATATATTTGTCTCCCTCTTCCTCTCTCCCTCACTATCTCTAGACATGTCTCCCTCTCTCTCCCTCTCCCTCTCCCTCTTCCAAGACTTGTATATCTATATCTATTTTCCTCTCTCCCTTTATCTCTATCTCAATATATCACCATCTCTTTCTCTCTCTCTCTCTCTCTCTCCACCTCCATCTCTATCTCCATCTCCTTAACCCTCCTCTCTCTCTTCTCCCCTCTATCTCTCCATCTTTTTATCCCTATCTCTCCCTTCCTCTCTCTCTCTCCCTATTGCAAACATAACATGAGTCTATTGCTAATGGAACTTGATTATCTTCTTCATTTATGGGAAGTGGACCAATTGATATAGTAGACATTAATGACTAGATCGTTTCCTAGATCCTTGTTGATTTGAGAACTTTGTTGTACAAACAACATCAATTGCTAAATTTCCTACCATAGTGCATAAATATATGTAAACAATAGACCATTTTTCCCTAATTGACCATCCACATCTCTTTGGTATACCCAGTGCACACCAACATGTGATTGCTAGTTATGCCGAAGGCATCCCCACGCTGAGGTTTTGCAACCTCTTTTCATGTCAAATGATGGAGATTGCAAGATAGATGATGAACTACAATGAAATGAATCGCAGTTGTTCATCATTTTCCACCACTTTCCCAACTATTTTTGCCCCTTTTCGCAGCTTTCCCCATCCTCCCAACTCTTCCTTGCTGGTATTGACCTTTTGCTTCTCCACTTGCATGAGATTTAATCCCGTTATAGTTCAGTTGTTGCAAAATCCCATTCCCTAGTTGACAAAGAATTTCACATCGCAATAAATTGTTCCCATTTAGAGGGTGGATGTAAATATCTGCATTGAGCATGGTGGTAGGGTTTCGGCATTTTCTTCTAAACTCTACATAGATTTCTCTACTTCTTATATGCTCTAGAACAAGGGATTGGTCCTCAGAAGTGATTGTATGACACATTTAAATTCTGAAGCCTTTCCAGCTTCACCAAAACAACTTGGGTCTTCTATTGTGGCTTGTCCATTCTGCTTGTTGCTTGCAGGTTGAATGCTTTTGCTTTTGAGCTATTTCTAAAGGATAGTTCATGGATTATCATAATGATGCCTACAGAGTAAAATGGTAAAACTAGGAGTCCCTTAACACCTAAGAGTATTATTATATATTCTTTAACTTTGGGAAAGGATAAAAAAGTAGCCGTCAAAATTGTAGCTGCTACCAAGAACAAGGAGGTGGAAGGGAAGGGAGCGTTGATACACAAAATATCAAGAAAAAAAAGTGGGTATTGCCTTTCACTTCTCCATTTTGGCGAGCTGCAGCCTTAAAATGCAATAAGGCTTTGACGAGGGTTTTAGAGTATGTTTATTAAAATGAAAATTACGGCCAAGATCCTAATAATGAGCACATTTAGGTCCATGGCTAATCAATGTAATTTGCAATTTCAGTCAGGTTTACAGCGGTTGAAAGATTTTACTCAGCCTTTCTAGCTAGCCCTTTTTGTAGAGGGAACACGCTTTACAAATGCTAAGTTGCATACAACTTAGGAGTATGTAGCATCTAAAGGGTTGCCAGTTCCAAGGAATGTGTTGATCCCTCATACTAAGGCAAGTGTCTTTCATAAAAATTTCAAGGTTCAATCTTAATAGTAAACAATCTAATTAAACCTACTGATTGTGATCTTGTTGTTTGGTATTGTGACTAACATAATTGTACGGGTCATTTTAGCTTGTTCTTGTGATTAGTTAGATGTAATGTAGCTGGCATGCACTCTATTTCCAAAGCTTATCTGGAGCTTGCTTGTGTTTCAGCCATATATATTTTCCCCTTATTTGCATTTCCTCAGAAAATTCTAATTAAGGCATCAAGAATCACAATATTACATTGTGTCACCTGACATATGAATGTGACTTGTCTGTTTCCAAGTTTCGAGGATTATTTTGTTAACTTGATCACTAAGATCTTCTAATGTGTATTTAAAATTTATTTCTATCTCGTAGTTTCAAATCTCTGTTGGGAAATATATTTTATTGCTTTCATGGAAAGTTATGCTTTGTGTAACTGGGCATGGAATGTTTCTAAAAAGAATAAATTGAAGAACCAAATTCTTGTGTTAAATATCCACACTTTCTTTTCAATTACCAACAAATACATTCATTTGGAAATATGGATATCATTATTATATCCAAATATATTGGATTCTATAGTTTTTGTACTATCCATTTCTATATAAATTGTCTTTATACAATTACCAGACTGTGGTATGGTAAGAAATGTTTCCTGAACTAGCATCATTTCCATTCTGATTTTGAAATGATGATGTGTTATGTTCCAGGGTTTTGTTTCAACTATTACTAACTTGCGATCATTTGTGGTGGGGTATTTTTTCTTTGAATAATTGCATTCTACATGTTATTAAATGACCTTTAACATTTTGGAATGTTTCTAATTAGTGGTCCTCTCTGGAGTTCTCTATATAAAGTTATAAACAATTTTTTGATTATATGAACCCCAATTGTTTCATATCTTTATGTTGTATTTGAACAAGATAGATCCTAAATTATAAGTCTAGGTATCATACCTTATAAGCTCTGAGAATTACTTGTGCAAGGAGAAATACTTGTATCTTGACTGTAAAAATTCTGATGAAATTTGCAGCTATCCACGAGTTGGGCCGTAGAATGTTTCCCAGGCTGATGGGAAATATGGCAATAATTAACTTACGAAGAGCGTGAGTGATAAGTTCTTAATTCTAGGAATTTAAAGTATGCCCAAGACTAGATTTAATTCCTTATTAGAGGTGAAGGGTTAGCAGTTGACAAGACTAGATTTAATTCCTTATTAGAGGTGAAGGGTTAGCAGTTGACTATGGCTTTGAAACTTTATTGGCAATGATTTCTGCAATTTATCTGTAGGAATAGGGCTTTATTACTGAAATTCTATAGAACAGAGTAGATGGATTAGTACCAAATTTCAAGAAATGGATATGAAATTCTCTAACAAGTTTGATAGTTTGCATCAGTTTTCCCTTTTGTTCAAATTCTATTTGTAGTCCCCTCAAATTTTGAATGGGCTTAAATCAATTTGACTAGTTCTCATTTGGTGAGGTTTAATATGTGTGTTCATAAAACATCTAGTAATTGTAATTTATTATTGTATGCAATCCTATGTAGATTTCAAGGCAATTTCAAGGCAATTTATTATTATATGCAATCTAGATTTGCGTTATTTGAGTTTCTCGAGACCATAATGTTGTTCATGGGAAACTAGCTAGAAAAAGGCTACTTTGCTTGAGTAGATTGAAGCAACAGCTATAGGAAGATTGTTTTTTTTCACGTCATTTTAAAAAAATTCTGTTGTGGTAGGGTTTCATATTTTTATTGCAAGCTCTGCCTATTTTTTATCCGGCATCTTCGACAGCATGACACAATTATTCATATTTACATGGGAAAATCTCAAATCTTCATATACTAATTACTAAGTCATGACTGTAACCTTGATTGCAGCCAATTGTGTCTTGATCAGTTTCACAAGTTGTGGCCTCCGTTGATGGACAATTTAAAGAAGGTGACATTGTGCTGGGATTTTCTGATGTTGCTCAATATGCAGTGCTCTCTGGATCAGGGCTCAAAAAAATTAATGCTGATGTGGCTCCATTGCCCCATTACTTGGGGCTTCTAGGTAAGTTATGTTATTGACTCTGAGTTGGGAATAAAATTGTATGGGGTTTCTGGGGATTTTTAATTTTTGTTTTGGTGAGAATAGGTTCTTCTGGGTTGACGGCATATATTGGGCTGATGAAGATTGGAGAACCTAAGCCCGGAGAGCAAGTATTTGTTTCTGCAGCAGCAGGTGCAGTGGGGCTTGTTGTTGGGTAGCTTGCTAAAATTAATGGTTGTCATGTTGTTGGTGCCACAAGTAGTGATGAAAAGGTAGGTGATATTCAATATGAACCTTATCACTGATTTCTTCTAAACTTCAAATGCCAGGAGGGTACTTGATATAGCTTTGGGTTTTTCTTGATTGCAATCATGGTGCCATATTTATGTTTTCTTTTAGATTTTAACTCATAAAATGTTCCTATTTTACTTAAGTTATATTTCACTTTATTGAGGATGTACTAGATGCTCTTATGTCAAATGGACATTTTAATTTAAATCAAATCTGACTGTAATGTTGAAGATATGCGAACAATCATTTTGATATTTTAGTTCGTTTGCTTTATATTGATTGTATCATATAAATGGAACTTGATCTCTGCCTAGCCTTGTAAGCTTTTGGGTGTTCTTATGCAGTCTGTGAAAGTAAATTACCAAAATTTCAAAATACAAAATGGCAAGCCACAAAACAGTCAGTCACTAAACTCAATTGCAAATCAAATTTTGGAACTATGCTATTATCTTCTGTCTGAATATTTTATTTTTCTTAGATCCATAACTAAGCACTTTATGTTATGAAAAATGGAACTTGGTCTATTTAATCTTTTCGGAAAAGAGTTATGATATAGCGTCCACTTTCAGTTCTTTATGATTTGATTGGAAAATTAATTTTGTAACTCTATTTTCTGGTCCAAAATTTAGGGGCTAGTCAAGAAAGGGACATAGTTTTGTACCTATTATTTTCTGGTTCGTCTACCAAAATTTCCATTTATGTTCGTTAGAGATTTAACAAAAAACTGTCATAAATTAACTTTTCTGACTTTAAAGGAGCATAGAAAGATGAGACAGAAAAAATTGCATTAAGGAGCATAGAAAGATGAGACAGAAAAAATTGCATTGTGAATGGAATACCTTGTGTAATGATGTGAAGGTTGAATGGTAGGAGAGCAGATATTGCCTGCTTTAGTAATACAGAGAAAGGAAAAAAAGGTCCTTCCAAGGTATATGATGCATGGTGCCCTGTTAACCCAACTTTGCTTAGATTGGAGGAAAGCTAACAAAATCTGAAACCACCCTTTACTTGTTGTATACTTACTCAAGGTAGTTAGGAAGGCATCATATGTGCTACATGATATGGGGCATGGGCGTACTTATCCAATAGCCCACCCCTCTCTAGATTTGAATCTGTGTCTCCCCTACCAAAGCACAAATCCTTTCCTGTCAGGTCCACTCAGGGAGTGCAGAAAAATTGTTGTCTCATCGTGCTAGGAATATTGTGAAACTAGCTAGAAGGATAATATTTATATAGATGTAGGCATGGCCACAATAGTATAACGGATTTAGAACTACTTTTTCCTTCAAATAAGACATGGTTGCTCAAATCTGTTCTTAAAAATCTGATTAGAACTATGATAGAAAGCATTGGTACCATGCATTGCAATTTCCAATACCAAGAGAATATATTGGTACCATGCATTGCAAATTAGTATATTGTTGTACTGGCCTGAAAATGAACTTTGATATAAGCATTGGAGAACACTATGACGAGAATTTTTTTGTGGCCATTATAAGAAACATATTTTTTAAGACTAGTCGGAGAAAAAAAATCACAACATAAACAATGATCCTCTTACCACTCTTTGGATGGTGATAATTTAATTTGCAGGTGAAGGTGCTAAAAGACAAATTTGGATTTGATGATGCCTTCAATTATAAATCAGAAACAGACTGGGATGCAGCTTTGAGCAAGTAAGGTTTGAACATTCACATCTCTACTTCTGCATGGATAGTTTAAATAATTCTATTGGCAACCTGTCACAGTTGCAACACTTGATCATAGAAGATTGTAGAGGTTTAAATAACCTTCCTTATTCCACTGGAAACCTAAATGTCTGCAGTACTTGAAAATAGTATGTTGTAGAGGTTTAAATAAATTCCCTGATTCCATTGTCAACCTATCGCAAATGCAGCACTTGAACATAATAGGAAGTTTCAAAGGTTTAAATAACCTCCTTGATTCTATTGACAATCTATTGCAGCTGCATCATTTGAAACTAAAATATTGTCATGGTTTAAATCATAGCAACCCAAATCTTTTGGGGAATAAATCGGCAAACCAAAAGTATAAGATTTCTTGAAAAAATCGGGAAAAAATCGTGAAAAAATAAGGAAAAAATGGATTTAAAAAAAATGTAAAAAATTGTAGAACAAGAGATAAAAACTATTTTTTTTTGAAATTGAAAGGCATTTCCATAGCATAGAGATATAGAGAGCAAATAAAATAAAGAGTTTAACTAATGAAATGTAGAAAATAAATTTTTGTAGTTTATATTCATATCGTTGATTACATTCATTGCATTGCACATCTTTCAAACTCAAAGCATTACTTAACATTGCATAACTAATAACTAGATGCTGATATGATGACAAAATTTCAATTACAATATAGCTTTTTACAAAGTCAACCTAAGCAGTTATGCAATTACTTCACATTGCATAACTAATAACTAGGAGCAGCTGCCAATTGCATTAGCTTGTCATGGCATTCCATGAGACCACAATTCTTTGAGTCATTTTTTCAAACAGTTCACTGCCTTGTCTATGCTACGACATTTTTCATACATGTCTACCAAAGCATTTTATCAAATAGTTCACAGCTTTGCTGCTATGGCTAAAAGCCTAAAATAGTTTTGAACAAGCTATGGATGTTTGAAAAAAATCTATCAAAGCATAATAGTAAGCAATAGCATAGACAAGGCAGTGAACTGTTTGAAAAGATGCCTCAAAGAAATGTGGTCTCATGGTGATGGAATGCCATGATGAATGCCTATGGCGATGGATTGTCATGGCATTCCATCACCATGAGAACACATTTCTTTGAGGCATCTTTTCAAACAGTTCATTTCCTTTTCTATGGTACAACATTTTTCATACATATCTACCAAAGCATTTTATCAAACAGTTCACTGCCTTGCTGCTATGGCTAAAAGCCTAAAACAGGTGCTTTCGAACAAGCTATGGATGCTTGGAAAGATCTGTCAAAGCATAATAATAAGCAATAGCATAGACAAGGTAGTGAATTGTTTGAAAAAATGCCTCAAAGAAATGTGGTCTCATGGTGATGGAATGCCATGACAATCATCACCATGAGACTGCATTTCTTTGAGCCATTTTTTCAAACATTTCACTACCTTGTCGATGCTACCACATTTTTTATTCATGTCTACCAAAGCATTTTATCAAACAGTTCACTGCTTTGCTGCTATGGCTAAAAGCCTAAAACAAGTGCTTTTGAACAAGCTATGGATGCTTGGAAAAAATCTATCAAAGCTTAATAGTAAGCAATAGCACATACAAGGTAGTGAACTGTTTGAAAAAATGCCTTGAAGAAATGTGGTCTCATGGTGATGGAATGGCATGATGAATGCCTATGGCTATGGATTGTGATGACATTCCATCACCATGAGACCACATTTCTTTGAGGCATATTTTCAAACAGTTCACTGCCTTGTCTATGCTATGACATTTTTCATACATATCTACCAAAGCATTTTATCAAACAGTTCACTCCCTTGCTGCTATGGCTAAAAGCCTAAAACAGGTGCTTTCGAATAGGCTATGGATGCTTGGAAAAAATGTATCAAAGCATAATTGTAAGCAACAAGCTATAGTCTCATCATTTTATTTTTTTGCGTGAAAATCAACACAATTTTATTTGCATTTTTCTGTAGGTTTTAAACACGTTTTTTGGCGATTTTGCAGTTTTAAATGGGAAAAAATTGTTGACCAAAAGGTCATATTGTTTCAAAAAATCGGGGAAAAAATCGTCTAGCCTGCAGATTTTTTAAAAATCGTGATTAATCGAGTTTTTTGCAGATTTCTGTTACTATGGTTTAAATAACCTCCTTAATTCCATTGGCAACCTGTCACAGCTGCAACCTTGAACATAGAAGGGTGTGAACGTTTAAATAACCTTCCTGATTCCATTGGCAACCTGTCACAACTGCAGCACTTGAACATGGTAGGGTGTATAGATTTAAATAACCTCCCTCATTCCATTGGCAACCTATCACAGCTGTAGCACTTGAACATAGAAATGTGTAAAAGTTTAAATAGCCCCCCTGATTCTATTGGCAACCGGTCACAGCTACAACACTTGAACATAGAAGACTGTAGAGGTTTAAATAAGCTCCCTAATTCCATTGGCAAGTTGTCACAGCTACAACACTTGAGCATAGAAGGGTGTAAAAGTTGAAATAACCTCCTTGATTCTATTGGCATCCTGTCGCAGCTGCAACACTTGATCATAGAAGATTGTAGAGGTTTAAATAACCTTCCTTATTCCACTGGCAACCTGTCACGTCTACAGTACTTGAAAATAGTAAGTTGTAGAGGTTTAAATAACCTCCCTGATTCCATTGTCAACCTATCACAAATGTAGCATTTGAAAATAATAGGAAGTTTCAAAGATTTAAATAACCTCCTTGATTCTATTGACAATCTATTGCAGCTGCAGCATTTGAAACTAAAATATTGTCATGGTTTAAATAACCTCCTTGATTCCATTGGCAACCTGTCACAGCTACAACCTTGAACATAGAAGGTTGTGAATGTTTAAATAAACTTCATGTTTCCATTGGAAACCTGTCACAACTGCAACACTTGAACATGGTAGGGTGTATAGATTTAAATAACCTCCCTCATTCCATTGGCAACCTGTCACAGCTGTAGCACTTGAACATAGAAATGTGTAAAAGTTTAAATAACCCCCCTGATTCTATTGGCAACCTGTCACAGCTGCAGGACTTGAACATAGAAGACTGTAGAGGTTTAAATAACCTTCCTGATTCCATTGGCAACCTGTCACATCTATAACACTTGAAAATAGAAAGTTGTAGAGGTTTAAATAACCTCCCCAATTCCATTGTCAACCTCTCACAGCTGCAACACTTGAATATAATAGGAAAATTTAAAGGTTTACATAACCTCCTTGATTTCATTAGCAACCTGTCACAGCTGCAACACAACACTTGAACATAGAAGGGTGTGGACATTTAAATAAGCTCTCTGATTAAATAACCTCCTTGATTCCATTAGCAACCTATCACAGCTGCAACACTTGAACATAGAAGGGTGTGGATGTTTAAATAATCTCCTTGATTCATTTGGCAACCTGTCACAGCTGCAACACTTGAATATAGAAGGGTGTGTACATTTAAATAAGCTCTCTAATTCCATTGGAAACCTGTCACAGCTGCAACACTTGAACATGTTAGGGTGTATAGATTTAAATAGCCTCCCTGATTTATTGGTGAGTGGAAAACAATGAGATTAGGGCTAGTTTGGAGGAGCTTCTTAACAACTAAAAAAGGCAGGAAGATGAGGTGGCAGAGGTGCCCCTTAACTGCCACAGGGATGACCTCGTACCTACATGGTGTCATAATTTTTTAATTGAAAGAAAATAGTTAAACATAAGAATGAAGAAAAGAGTTGGTGGGGGGGAGGGGGCACAAACTACCCTCATCCCCCTTATTAGTGGGCCCTCCACACTTCGTATCAAAATTTATAGTTTTTTCTATTTTTAGGGATGTCTCCTAAAAACAACAGGGAGTTCTGGAGACTTCTTAACTGTCCCCAACCTTTCTTCCACATGAGATGAGTCCCAAGTGTTTGGAGATGCACTTCCCACTTCCACTGTTTAAGTGTTAATAAGTTATATACAATTGGGGGTAAAAAATATGCCATCTTCGGTACCTAATTTTTTAGAACCACCCCTACTCTCTCCTGTACCCATATCAGTTCTTGATGGTATCCAGGATCTGGTTCTCCTTGGAGAAGTCCCTTAGGAAACTTTAAATGAAAACAGGAAAAAATTAACCTAAACTAACCCAACTTGTTTCTACCCTTGTTCCTCCAACCCTCTTGCACGCAGGCCACAATTTTTTTTTAGCATTTCCCATACTTCTTTGTGGTAAAATAGATTTTAATTTGTTATTCTTGTGGAGATCATTCATTGCTCTTTCACTCTATTCCATTGATAGTTTATCTGTACTCTTCAAGTTTTGTCATGCTTTATCACTATGTTGAACTGATTTAATGTGTATTTTACTAATTTTGTTGTGGTCTATTAGTGTTCCAATTATAGTATTATATGTATTTTTCAAGTTCAATATTATGATCTAATCCAAATATTTCATACCAAAGTCTTGCAAATGAGAATTTTGTAGAAAACTTTTACTGATTGGACATGTATAAAGGTGTTTATTCATTCACAAATGCAAATATGAGTTTGAAGAGAAACTGGATCAGAGTTAGCATAATTATAAAGATTTATTAAAATTATTCTTTGCTAAAGTGACATCTTATTTTATGAATTTAGAATGAGTACAAGCAAGGGATCAATGTCTGGAACTTTGATCTTGAAGACTTAAAATCTCAAGCTGCTCTGGTATGGAATATACATTCCTCTTGACAACTAAGTGGGAAGTCTGGTGTAGTAATGCATGTTTGCTTTCATTGTATTGATATATATTTAAGTATTGATAAGATACTTTTTGTGTCTTTCTTATTCTATGTCCATACCTTGGTCTAATTTTGTTGCCTTATACATAGATTAAAGATGATGACAAACTTTCTACCACAAAATATGAGGTGGAGCCTCAAATTCCAACAAAGAAAAACAAGGACCAAATTGATAAACCATCATATATTCAATCTGCCGTGTCCCCCCTCACACATAAAGATGAGACTGCTAAAAAGGTAGGGGGGCTTTTTTACCATAACTAATAGGTAATAGTTTTGGAATAGAAGGCTACAATCAAATACTTTTACGGAAGAGAGTTTTTACCCCTTGACACTTGATAATTGGGTTATGAATGTGTAAAGATTATCATTTTGTTAATTGAAAATGATAATCTAGAGGCCACAAAAAAAATTTGTAACACCACCGAGTTTACAAGATGGAGGCCATGTGACATGCTTTCAGCCAGGATCTTTGACATCTACTTTACCACTTCGGTGTCTAAATGGTCTCTAGTATGCAATTTTTGTTTTCAAGCTATCAATTTCTTTTCATTTTATTTTGAGTATAATACAAGCACAATGGTTCCATTTTTTTAATAAATAATAAGTTATGTGGAAGCCAAATAGAGTAATAATCTATATCAATAGTGGGATCTTTGAGTTTCCTCTGGACAAATAATATCTACATATGGTTTGTTTGTTGATATTATAACTACTTTATAATTTTGATTTATAATCATTTTTAATTAGATTTGTAGCCATTATTTAAAGAATACATTTTGGATTAGAGGATGTAACTGAAATTGGTTTTAAAATTAGAGATCTTAATGGTTCTAAGCTTCAATAGAGTAATGACTAGTTTACAAAGTATAACTAAAGTTATAAGGTTTTTTCAATGTAAATTTTGCAGAGGGCAATTTGATATCATTGATGATGATCAGTGTGATAGCCCAACATGGAAGGAATTCCA
Organism: Sequoia sempervirens; assembly: GCA_007258455.2. Taxonomy (NCBI): domain Eukaryota; kingdom Viridiplantae; phylum Streptophyta; class Pinopsida; order Cupressales; family Cupressaceae; genus Sequoia; species Sequoia sempervirens. The sequence goes on along the minus strand of VDFB02238725.1, from coordinate 9,443 downwards.
ATATACCAAGTCTGAATCTGGTAGAACACAGGATATGCAAATCTAGAAAGGTAATGTAGAGAAGTTTAAGAATGATGATAGAAAGTTGAAGCTTCTTGAGGATGGAATCTTTGCTTCAACACAAGGTCGTAAAGTATTGAGTGGGCCGCTTGTACCAGAGCATGTACAAGCATCTTACAGATTACAAGTTGGAGATTTTAACAGGCAAGATTCAATATTTTGGTTTTCAGAGCGTTTCACTAAAATAGTAATATTTTATTTGTACATAAGTGTAGGGGAGTGGATCTAACATTCAAATATGGACTTTCTACTACCCTATTGAGTGAATTCCTGGTATTTATCAGAATGTAAACAGTATTTGTCATATTCTTCTTACTGAATTATTTGTATTTGCCATCCTAGCCTCACAAGATCCTTTTCATTAAACAACATTTGGGAACATTGAATGTAAGAGGAATTGTAAAGTATGGATTGGGTTGTGAGATGCATACAAATTTATGATAAGATCTGTTCTAAGGACATATGAGTAAGTGGATCACATCTTCAAATCAAGGAGATCAATTGTGCCCATAAAGTTCCTTGAGCCACTTCCTACTTTGGTAATTTGTGGCTATTAATCAAATTTCTTTTTGCTCTTTTTTTTGGACACTATGGAGGCCTACAAAGTGGCATAACTAAAATTTGATGTCACGATTTGGAAAAAATGTGTGTTACATGGGGATCTGTCTTCCCTATTTCCTCAGATCTATCCTCGGTGACGATCATGGGACACAAGGACAACATGGGATGTCCTACTAGGGCATATAATTGTGGATGCATCACAATCACTGGACACTTGGTTGTATCTAGGATGACTTGGGACATCCAAGATGCCCCTCAACTGCCACAGGGATGACCTTGTATCTCCATGGTGTCATAATTTTTTAATTGAAAGAAAATAGTTAAACATAAGAATGAAGAAAAGAGTAGTTGAGGGGGAGGGGCACAAACTAGCCTCATTCCCCTTATTAGTGGGCCCTCCACACTCCTTATCAAACTCTAAATCTTCCCTAGAACTAACTCATAGTTCCATTTGCATCCACTATTGGTTGATGTCTCCTTGGACGAATCACAATTTCATATAGGAATTGGTTCAGAGGTAGAGGCCAATTTTGATAGTGACAACCCAGATAAAGCTCAACTATAGGAGGTCTAGTTGTATATTTGTATATCTATAATCTTACTGGCATGCCTCTTGTTGGACATTTTGCAGCCTTTGGGCCTTTTTTCATTATATACTTCAAATTTTCAATGAAAGCAATGACTTTTTTTTTGTTGCTTTTTTTGAATCAATGAATATTGAGCATTGGATCTCTAATTTGATGCATTGTGTTTATGTTTAAACTTGAATCTTGATGTCATGTACAACTAGGCTTCTAAAATTTTACATATACCTGCATTCACACACACACACACATAATTTTTTTGTTATATTGCATAGCATTTCCGGGAAGGGGATGACAAGAAGTGCTTCAAGGATAGCAGTCAAAGATGTCAATTTTTGGGGATGCCACAGACACCAATATACTAGTTTTTGGGGATAGCCTAAAAGTGGTGTAGGGATGGGGATTGTCAGAAAAAAACTCAGACTAGTGCATGAAATGTTGGAATATTTTTTTGCTATAATCATGATTTGAAGCAAGATAGTTTGCATGCCCTATGACCAATAGCAGCTATAATAGTAATCATTGGCAACCTGTCATAGATTTATTGGGAAAGCTCAAGCCATGTAGCCAATGGTAGTTGTAATAGTCATAATCAATTTATGGATACATTGGCCAATTGTATTAAATAATACATTACTTTACATCTTTGGTCTATTGCCATATTATTGATTAGTTCTACCGTTTTTGGTATAGTGTTATATTTTGATGAGAATGGTGTGCTATAGTTTAAATTTTATTTTTTACTTAGTCCATCAAAACTTTCATAGTTATATTATTGATTCTTTTCACATCATAATATCTATACATTGCTATGGGTGTTTATAGCAAAGGAAATGTGTTCCTCTTGGGATTCTAAGTTATAATGAGTTCTTTTTCTGATTATGGTTGGCAGACCTAATTGGAGCTTGGCTAAGGAGTTTTGTTATAGGCATTGAGAATTCAAAGGAAAACATTAACCATAATCTTTCTGAACCACTACAAGCTACAACACTGGTATGCAACTTTGTTGTCATCCATATTTTTTGAAATTGTCATTAGAGCTTACCATTAGTGCTGATTTATTTCAAAATAGTAAAATAAATAAAAGCATTTATATAGTATATATAGGTTATTTTGTAATGTATGCCCTTGCTAGATATGCCCAGATGGGTTGAACATGTGTTGTTTGCATTTGTAACAAGATTCTGGTAAAAAAAATTGTACATTTAATTTCATCAATGTTCTAGATCACACTCCATGACCCATCATTAGGATAATTTTCTTTAATCTTGATGATGGATCACTGACTATGATATGGATTGTTAATGATATTAAATTTTATTTTTACCAGAAGCTTGTTTAGTATATCATAGACTCTGCAAATTTCATGTTTATTATGTTTGCATGTGTTAATTTTTAGTTGGTTGTATGGTGTTTTCCTAGAGTTGGGGAATGCATTTAACAACTATGGGATAAAGCTATAATAGGTCTAGCATAGTTTTAATTTCTATCCATTAGCCTTTTGTACAAAGGAGATAGGAATGGCAATTACTTTGTGCAGGTCTCTGGAGAACTTACAGATGTGTCTTTTGAGCATGTGGATCCAAATGGTAGTACAGGTGGAAAGCGAGTTCATTCACTCCCTTATGCTGATCCAAATAAGCCAGGTATTTAATTTTTATGTTTCTTATGCTATAATTGGATATATGCTTACATTAGATGATTGTAAAGTTTAGGGTAGTTTTGAAGGTCATTCCCAAGTGGGAAACTAATTTGGTGTATCAAAGTAATTTTGCTCCTCTCCCTATTTGTTTGTTATCTTTGTCATAATAAATACATTTTATAGGATCTATTGTTGACAATCATACAATTCTTTTTAAAAATTTCTTGTTCCTTTTTTAATTGTACCTTCCATGTTCATCTTAAAAAACTCAAATCTTGGATTTTGGACGATTGAAATAAGATTTATTTTTATGTTTCTTATGCTCTAATAGGATATATGCTTACATTAGATGATTGTAAAGTTTACAGTAGTTTTGAAGATTACCAAGTGGGATACTATTTTGGTGTATGAGATCTTCCTTGTGGAAGCCCACAAGGGTCTTATTTTTCTCATTTATCTTATATGTTGTTCAAAAAGGCATAAAATTCTCCCCCTTAAAGACTCAAACTTTTTTCTTCTCTATTGATTACACATGCCTTCATTCATACAACTTGCTCAGGTTGTATCATTAGGTACACTCAAGTTTTATAAAATATTCATTTATTCTTGCTACGTTAAAACAAAAAACTTTGTTTTCTGTGTTTGCAATATGATGCTTTAGTTGAAGCTTTGTAAATCATTGCCAAGGGTTATGGCCATTGTGTTGAGATGTGGACTCATAGAATTGACAAGCCATTTTTTTCCTTGGACTCAGATTTGGTGCAAAAATTTAGTGTAGACTTGGAAAACCAAAAAAATCATTAAAAAATAGTGAATTTAATAAAAAACTAACTATATTGCATCTCATATCAAAATAAATTCAGACACACACAAAATAATCAGTTGGATCTACCATACATGTGTAGAAAACAAAATAAATAAAAAATGACGTGAACAGTATACTTGGATTCTAATACAAAAGAAAAATTGTTTTGATATCCTTAAAATTGTTTTTTTGGTACACATCACAAACAATGGATTTCAAAATCCATCCTAATGGTACTAGCAAAAAAATACATAAAAAATCAAACTAAGGTTGAGAGAAGCCACTCAGCCAACATTAGCTTCAAGTTATTGGACCATGCACCCCTTTGAGTATGTCAAAAAAGCAAGTGCAACCATTCTATCCTCAGAGATCTAATCAAATAGAGAATCATACTCCAACTTAATGGGGGATAAATCTTCATTTGTTGCTAAAACTCTCTTGTGGTGGAGGCATATGTTGTAATGCATATATACAAGGTCATTGAACCTTTGCATTAACAACCTACTGCACTTTTGGAGTGTATGTTTTCAAACATAGTCCAATTGCACTCACAACTTGAAGTTCTACATGGTTGGCTCAAAACTTGGATGACACTTTTCTAAAGATTAGGCACTGAGTGCAAAAATTCTCCCACCATGCATATTAAGGATAACTATTTCCACATTTGGGGTAGGTTTAGTAGGATTGAATCAACATAAATAAACTAATTTAAAAATCCAAGAACTTAACTTCAATGATTTGATAAACAAACCTTCAATGACTATTAGCATTCCTTGTAGCCATGCTTATGGGAACTGTCAAAAACAACTTGAGTGGCAGACCTCTTTTTCTGACTGTGATCATTATTTTGGATGCCCCTTATAGGGTTCTAAAACATAACAAGAAATCAATATATGTTCATTTGGAAAAATAGACTCCAATATGACTGTCCACGTAGCAATTTAGGCCTAATAAGGCTTGAACTAAACATGGTTTATTGAATCTTCTATGTCCAGGTTCAAGCTCACTTACTCAATGCTTCAAACAACCTTTGTTTGACTTGCTAAAGCTTTAAAATCCATTAAAAGTTCTTTTCCACATGTATTTTTGCAAACCCTAGGTCTTAGGCTTCTTAAAACTTTGTTTTAGCAGACTGAGACACAAATTTACATTCAAAGCTTCAACTCTTTGCACATATGCCTTCACCTTATGGTCTATAACCTTTGAAATATGAATCTATATGCAACAAGGAGTTTACACACCAAAAATTGAGAGCTTTCACTAGATTAAGTAGAAGAAACACAAATTCTAAAGCCATTGTTTACCCTAACAGGGGTTTTGACTTGTCTGCAATAAAATTACAATATCTTCCTTCATACTTGATAAAAATGAATGAAACAAATTGGAAAATGAAATAGAATCATGGATTTATCCATTCCCATGACTGCCCCTTAATAACATGACTGTACTTATCCGTACAGATGGTGTTGGATCCCAATTACTTAGTTTCTTGAATCTTGAAGCTTTTTCTGAATTTGGGTTTTAGAAGTTTTCATGTACACATGACACTGAACTCCCATCGGTGTCTCAAGTTCCCATATAGTGAATTCCTATGTTTCTCAAATTCCCAAATCCTGAACTGTACTTCATAATTATTCTTACTCATGGTGATGCAACCATGTTTCTTAGTTTCCTAGATTCTCAAATGTCAAATAAGAGATTATACTTAAGTTTTGATATAGAGTTGGAACTTTCAAGTACACAATAACATTGTATTCCTATAACTCAGTTTTCCAAAGTTTGACATCCTATGTTTAGGTTTACTTTGAAATTTGACTTTTCTGTCACTTCTTTCTGAAACTTACAAATTTCCAATATGAACTTAATAGATCATCGCAGGCTTTCTTCTAAATTCATTCATCAATTTTTTTGTGCAAAATTCCTTCAGAAACTTGCATAATCTGCAAGAAATTCATTTTAATGTTGCAACACTTTTCCTTCTTATGCGAATTCTCTAAAGATATGGTTTAATTTTGCAACCTATTAACTTTATTGGTAACTTTTTTGGGGGATTTTGCAGCTCTTCAGTTTGATTTATCTTCAGAAGCTACTACCCTTCCACAACCTTTGCGGCTTGATGAAACCATTTTATGGATTTGTTTTTCCCAGCCAAACCCCTCTTTTTTAACAGTCATGATATTTCCAAAGCCCATAGTGATTGTCAAAATGTAACTGTTTTTCCTCTTCCTGATGATGGATCACAAAGTGTGGTCCAAAAAGTTGGTTTTAAAAATCTTGATGAATAAGTTTTATTAGTTTTGGACTTGGTATTGTGATCCCTTTATGTAATGTACTCAAGGCCTGAGGTGTGACAAAAGCCCTTATATTAAAGTAATGCAAAGAAATTGAAAACGCTTGTTCAAATAAATATAGTTTTCACTATATTTGTTGTAACTAAAAGAAAATCATTCAGCATGGATATAAAATTGCTTCAATGGAATGCAATATAGTTGTACACTTATTCATATACTTCCCTGCCCTATTTCAAAATAATGTAACCAACCCCACCTCCATACTCATATCCCTCTTTTCCTGTACCAGGGTTATGATTTCACAAGGATGGAAGGATGCAATTGTGGCTGAGACAAACAATGCAAAGGGTGTCAGCTATGGTATACTATGTCACCTCACAACCATAAGAAAAAATCATCCCCTTTGCCCCAGTAGCAATCCCTTTGGCCTGATACTGTAGGCGTTGTATTCATAAAACTTATTTGCATGCCATTTCTTATGGACTATGGGAAAAATTTATGTTCAATATATTATGCAAGTAAAAATAGAGAATTCTTATTACAGAATTCACAATGATAAAGAAATTCCCAAAATTTATATAAGAAAATCTCAATACCATAGTAATGGTAAATCTACAGAGTAGGCTACCATCTATTCCCTAGAATCTTTTCTTAAATGTATTTCCCACTGCTACATTTTGGCTTCTAGGGTCTATTTTGTATGAGTTATGTATAATGTTGTACTTTGTAGTTAAGGTTGTTTTACTTGAATCCTAGTTGAATCATTTGTTTCTTAACATTGCATATTTCTTAACATCCAATTCACTTTCTACATAGCCCAATAATGGCAGCAATAAAAATACTTAGAAAATGTATTTTAGACTTGTACATGTGGATAATGAGACAATGTAATGAGCAGATATGAAGTGTTTGAACTCAGAAAATGATACAGTGACCAAGTAAACACAATATATGTTTCCAGAATCTGCTACAACAACACTAACCTACATTTACATTCATTTTTTGTTCATTTATTACATAGACAACAAGAATCCCAACCTGGTTTAGATGTTGGAGTTGAGACAGTGTTGTCAGCGACCTAGTAATAGATTTTACCCTTGAATAAGGGCAGCGACCAACCTTCTAAACCTTCCTGAAGCCACATGCTTGGCTGGTGATGGTCATCAACTCTGCTTTGTCTTTGCCACTAAAGCAAGTCCATAGAATGAAATTTCTCTATCTTAAAATGTAAAAGCATTTTTGCAAATAGTTTGTAAGTTTGCATTTCCAATACCTTGTATACCTTTCAAACGTGGTTTTCTAAATGTTGAAATAGTTTCATTCCCAGTTAAAAAATTCCCATAAGAGCAACAAAACAAAGGTCTTTATATTGATGTTTAATAAAAAAATATGAAAGTATTGCTTTGGAATTGCCTGAAATGCTTTTCTTTCTTGCAAAGCAGTAGATTTTGAGGTAGGAATGGAATTTTAACAGAGTGTTTGTTGTTTCCTCTCTTTAATGTGATAATTTTGTATCTTTCCAATGGTCATGTATCTGGATTCCTTTGTCAGGTTTTTGAGAGTGGGAATCCCAATGCAAAAGAAATAGTCCTTTCAAACATGGCAACAACTTTTGACCGGATTCTGTTATAGTTTGAGGTTTGCTGCTTCAAATCCTCTCTATGTAATTTTTTATGCTTTAGTTCCTAAATGATGTAAAGAAAAAACAATTAACACATTACACTATATTTACTCATTTGAACAAATGCATAATTTCTTCTATTTCTTCCTTTATTTCAGGATCCTTTCACATTTTCTAATTATCATAGAGCAATACAGGAGCCTTTTGATTACTACATGTTTGGAAAAAATTACATTCGTCCATTGATGGATTTCAGGTATTGTTGTTGTGATTCCCAAGAAGGTTTTAGTTCTTGTTTTTTAATCTGATAGGATTGGTTGTATCTCATAGGAGGGTTTTTGATTGTAGATTTAAGCAGTATTTGATCACCCCTAATAATATAGAGGTAGATTATTTTTCCTCATGCTTTTTCCATTGAATTTTTTTTCTATTAACTATGTAGTTTTGACAAATGAACAATAAGGTTATTTTGATTTCTGAGACTAAAAATGACATCCTTGAGTAAATTTTTGAATGTAAAGGAGGTTGTTTATATGTTAGGCTTGCTAGGGGAATTGGATTGCTCAACAAGAAAAGATTTCTAAATTAATTTAGCTCTAACTCTATGGGAAAGATGATAGTTTGATGGACATACACAATTCTACCTGTATGGGAGTGATGAGAGCTAGATGGAACATCTAAAGAGGTTCCAGATATGCTAGAGGAAAGCTATGAGGAAACTAAATTGATAATGTTTGAATTTTTTTTTTCTTTCTTAGATGTTGAGTCTAATTAATAAGTTTAATGTTGTGTTGCAACTTGCAGTTGAGTATGTTGATATGATAAAGGCTAGCATTGTTGATCCTCTAAAAGTTATCAGAATTGCATTAGTTGATGCAGAAAGGTAAAACTATTTATCTTTATTATAATTAGTGGAACTTGCAACTACAATATCTGATAAAAATCTACTTCCAAATATGTTTTTGACGTGCAAATTTTGAAACCTTATTTTTAGGTTGCAGCTCCAAATTGGAGAAGTAAAAGGTGAATACCAGCGAGAAAGAGTTTGGAGGAGTCGAAACCAATAGCGGCGGGAAAGTTGTGGATTTGCAAGGGGATTAAATGGGTCGAGCCCCTATAGGAGGTCCCTGCCCTTCCAAATGACTGCAGTTAAGGAAGGGGAAAACAATATAAGTATATGAAAATAGGAGTATTTTGTTTATATAGTGTCAGTAAGTTGTACAGTGTCACTGAGACATTGAATGTAACCAATGAAATTTTGATTTGCCAATCAAGCTTAATAAAGTAAATTTTTAGAGTGGTTTTTTCTCCACTCATAAATACTATGTTGTTTGTGTTTGTGTTTGATCAATCATATTTGTTCAAGAATTTTAGTCTACATTTCATGGTGCTTCTTCAACATTTGAATATCTATGATACTTGAAGTTTATATGCATTAATTTGTGAGGATTAATTAAGTTAGATTTGATTTGTAATGCCTAAATATATGACTAAAGTAATGACTTACATGACTAAATTAATGACTAAAGTAATGACTAAATAAATGACTACCATGACTAAATAAATGACCAGTTAACAACAATCAATGACTAAATATATGACTAAATTAATCACTAAATATATGACTAAACAAATCACTACCATGACTAAATAAATGACTAAATTAATGACTAAATCAATGACCAAATCAATGACTAAATAAATGACTAAATAATTGACCAAATCAATGACTAAATCAATGACTAGATAAATGACTAAAATAGTTTAGTCATAAATTTCGTCGCATTATAAATGACCAGCAATAAACTACTAATGGTCGTGTGACCAAAATTAGTCATATATATGCAATTTTAAGTAGTTTATTTAGTCATATATTATT
>VDFB02238724.1:0-10337 GCA_007258455.2 Sequoia sempervirens | reverse complement strand
GCCAACCCAACTAGGGGGGTAGGCAAGGAAAGAAGAATGCAAGAGGGAAGAGAAAGGGCGAAGAGATAGGAAAAAAGATGGAGGGATGGGGGGATTGTGAAGAAGGATGAAGGGATGGGGGATACATGCAAGATGATAGAAATGAAATGCAATCCTAATGTAAGTTTCCATCTTCGGAGCACTGAGTTTTGCTATAGCATAAGACACCAAGTGCCAGGGTATGTGGAACCAAGGCGTAATAGTGGCTAATGCGTGAAGTAAACACAACAAACAAGAAGGCTATACCAACACCCCAAAGTCACGAAGACTTTGGTCGGGCCAGGTATTGAGATAACCACAAGCACAAAAGGATGCCCCAGCATAACACAAGACCTCGGGGATCTTGGTGGGTACTACGTGGGACAACCAAGAAGACACAATCAAACAAAAGAGCAAGATATGCCCCTATGTTGACTAATCAAAACACACCATAATATGATGGTTCATGGCGGCCTTGACAAGTGATGATAGGGAGCTCAAATGATAAACAAAATCCAAAAGTATCAAAATATCACAATCAATTTCAAATGTCCTTTTCCATAAGATCAAGGGGATAGATGTGATTGATGAGGTCTGTTAGGAAGGATGCATCATGTTGAGACCAAAGATGATGGATATGAAACTAAAAGATCGTTATGACGCGGGATGTTCAAAATCGATTGGATCTCATGATACAAGTGGATCTCGTTTGTGAAGAACTAGCTAGATAAGGGCATAGCTTGATGGCATGACACAAGGAAGACAAGACATGGGACTGACACACCCTAAAGACCTAGGGGCTCGGGGGCCGATCAAAGATTAGCCTTGCCTACGTGAAAGCGCAGAGCCCTCGTAGTTCGGTGAAAGGTGAACGACTGACCAAGATGGAGACCGTGATGGATGGTAAAGATAGGATGGACAAAAGGAGAAAGACTGATGATAGATGATAGAAGGGAAAAGTGGACAATGAAGATCGATGATGGAACCCCGGGGGCGGATCAAATGATCGACCTTGCCTACGTGAAAGTGCAGGGGCAACGTAGTTCATCAAGACCAAAGGAAAACAATGGATAAAGGATGATAAGATGATAGGATAAGTGGATAAAAAGGTGGGACCGATACGAGAAGATAGGATAGACCTGTTGGATTGGATAGGATGGTGATGATCAGATAAAGCTCAGGGATGGGATAGTTATCCAAAGCATTAAAATGACTTGGGAGGATGATATGATAGATAGATGAGTGATGAAAAGTGATAGGGGATTGGAAAGATGCAAGAGAAGCAGGGGTGATGATGATGAGATAAATGGCATTGGGTTGCATGGGGGGAGGCCTATAGCTAGATACTAATGACAAGGGATTGTGAGATGGGATGATGATAAGGATGAAAGAATGGATAGAGATATAGGAATGGGGGATGGGAGGGATTGTTTGGATGGATGGGAATATAAAGATTGGGAGATGAAAGGGATGTTGTGATAGATGGATACAAGATAAGGATGGGGAGATGGAAGGGATGCTGTGATAGATGGATAGGGACAGAAGGATTGGGAGATGAAAGGGATGCTAGGATAGATGGATATGAAGATAAGGATGGGAGATGGAAGGGATGCTATGATAGATGGATAGGGAGATGAAGGGATGTTATGATAGATGATGTCTCCAAGGACTATGTCACAAAGGAAGTAGATGCCCCCACTCTAGATATGTCACATATGAGGAGGCATGAGGGATAGAAGACAAGTGGATGGGAAAATAAAGAAGATAACGATGAGGATAGGATGGGTGACTCAAGCCCTATCTCTGGATGAAGGCCTGTATACCAATAGGTATCCAAAGCATGCATAGATAGGGTGCCCCTATTTGATCAAGACTGCCAAGAAGGATGGAGGAATGGGAGATAAAATGACATGATGGTAGGATGGGAAGCAGATAGGATGGGGGATTTATGAAGAGGACTGACAATCGTGAAGACGGGTGCATAGCGGATTGAGGGAATGCATATCAAGAAGTTGCCCCCAAGTGTAGATGGGGATTTACACATGATGCCTATTTGCCACGTTTTCATCATGGTACTTATCCAAGGCACTTGTCTGCCAAGTTTTCACCATTGGATGAATTATTTCCTTCTCTTTACTATTTTTTTTTTTTTTGATTTTTTTGATTTTTTTTTTTTTTTTTTTATATATATATATATTTTTGGATTGTTTTTTACTTTTTTTTGAATTTTTATGGATTTTTTGACTTTTTGGATTTTTGGATAGTAGGGGGATGAAAATGGATAAGGATAGGGATGTGGATAAGGGAATCTAGAAGATACATGATAAGGATATGGATGAAGGACTCAAGCATCAAGTTCTATATGAGGTATTAAGAGCCCATGTTCGAACCGAGTATTGGATGTTGGTACAACCTTATGAGGATAAGTGGATTATGCAAGAGGATGAATTAGAGGGATTTGATGGGGGAGATATGTGGGGTAATGGGTGGGATGTTGAAAATGGTATGGATGGAATGATGGGGTGGATATGTGATGGGGAGATGTGTTCAGGACCAACATTGGCACATGTGGTGGTGGATGTGAAAAGATAAGAGGATTAATGGATGGAGAATGTGTGGATAATGGGGTGGTGAACTTTGGAACATAAGGACCCAAAACAGACTTAGGAGATGAAAGGGGTGTATGACTAGCTTTTGGATTAGCAACTTTGGATGTTCTTATAGATTTTTCATTTGATTGCATTGCATATTTTTTCTTTGGGATCCACATGGTTTTGATATTTGCTTTGGTGGGCCTTTGTGGCCTACGGATTTGATTTAGATTTAGATTTTTCTTCTCTTCACCATGTCTTTTGGAGGGGACATGAGGAGCCTTAGATTCATGTGGATGTTTGGATTTATGCATTTTTTCTTTAACAACCAAAGTGCTTGTAGTAGCAATGGGATGGGTGTGAGGAGATGGATGATGTGGAGTGATGGAGGTAGGAGTATGGGGATTATGTGTAGATGGAGGATGTTTGGGTATGTGCCTTCATTGATCCTGACTAGGATGTTTATGATGGATGACATGGATAGGTGTTGGATGGATGAAAGGATGAGATGGATGAGGTGATCTTGGGATATATGGACCGAAAGAACCCAAGATAGATGGAGTAGATGAAGGATGGGAGATGGTGGATGGAGAGATGTAAGGACCCAAAATGGATGGAGTAGATGAAGGAGGAATATGGATAGTTGTTTTGAGGCGATACGATAGAGGAGGAGGGATGGCAGCATATGATTTGGTGGAGTGATAAAAAGAGCCTATATTTATTTTGGAAGAGGCTTGTTGAGGACGTCTAGAGGTTGTACCAACATATTTAGATTGTGAGTCTTGGGAAATAGGTCCAAGACCTTGCATGCATAATTGTTTTTTGACTTGGATGGGCTCTAAGATACCTTGCTCATGAAGGCCTAGACCTCTTCCTTGATAATTCATTTTCTTGAGCATGCGATCCATGATAGGATTTGTGTTATTCTGAAAACATGATGCGAGTCCATTATTAGGTGGAGGATGATCGGTGGTATATACACTGTGTTTTTCTTCTGCGAGGAGGCCACCATGGAAGAATGTGAGCATACCAAGGGGATATGCAAGTGGTGTGGGGATAGCAGTTTTAGGCAATGATGGGGGATTATGAGAGGGAGATGATGGGATAGCAACATTTGGATGGGTGGTATCAGGAGAGGGATTAGGGGATATGATAGGATTTGGATTTATGGTAGTGGGATCATGCAATGGAGATGGAGATGGAGTGGTGGAAGCTTGAATGACAAGGGGATCATGGGATGGAATGGTAGGATCTTGATCTGGAGAAGGGGATATGTTGGCATGCTTTGGATTAGAATCTTGGCGTGACTCATCGTGTGTAGGAGGCATGGTAACAGAGTCTTGTTGGGACTCTTCAAGTGGGGAAGATGGAGGGATGGAGGATTCATGAGGTTCATTGGAATGGGTTTTGGTGCTACTAGGAGTGGGAGGAGTGGATTGGATTTGGGTGTCTTTGATGGATTCAGTGGTTCTTGGAGTAGGAGATGGGAGTTCAATGGATTTAGTGGGTTCAATGGTTTGAGCAGTGCTAGGGGTGGTAACAACAATGATAGGCATGGTATGGAGAAGGGTATCGTCACTAAGGACCGTGGATGATGGGTTAGGATGGTATGGTTCCATGACTTCAAGATGTGGAGTTGGGGATGGCTTCTTTGTAATGAGTCCTTGGAGAGCTTCTAAAATGAGAGACTTGCATATGGTTGGCTTGGCTAGGGTGGTAGAAATGGATGAGGGATTATGGATTGGTGGACTAGGGTTAGATGGAGAATGGGATTGAATGTAGGACTATGAGTAGATGGGGGATTAGGATTGGATGGAGGACTAGGAGTAGATGGATGAATGGGATTGGATGGAGGACTAGGAGTAGATGGGGGACTAGGATTGGATGGAGGGTTAAGGTAAGGATATTGGAGTGGTGAATTAAGATAGGGGGACATGGATTGTGGATTAGGACAAGAGGATATAGGTGGTGTAGTGGGACAAGAGGATGTGGGGGATGGATTATAATAAGGGTATTGGGATGGTGGATTAGGATGAGGAGACATGGATGTGGGATTAAGGTAAAAGGGTGTGGATGTAGGCTTAGTATGGGAAAATTGGGAAAGAGGATTACGATAAGGGGACATGGATGGGGAATTGTAATAGGAGTATTGGGATGGAAAATTAGGATAAGAGGATGTAGATGTTGTATAAGAGGATGATGTAGATGAAGAACATGACAAATATGGGGATGAAGAAGATACTAGATATCCATTGTCAAAGGTGGCATAAGGAGCATGATTAGGCATAGATGAAGACATAACGAGATAGCTCATAGGAGTAATTGGATTTTGGAAAGTGGGTGGAGAAAGCTTACTAGATATGATAGTGTCAAGGGGATCTATGTTGTATACCTCTTGATCAACAAGACTTTCATTATTGTCGTCAACATAATTAGGGTTTCCCTTGACTACTATTGATGGGGGATGAGGATTCATGATGATGATAGGATAAAGAGGATGGATAAAAGATTTTGGATGGGAACGAATTAAAGCTCAAATCGAGATTTTGGTCAAGCTCAGATCAGGATTGGACAAAAGCTCAGATTAGGATGATTGGATGATGCGATGGGATTGATTTTGATTTTGATGGGATTCGGTAGACAGATGATTGGATCGGGTAGATGATTTGATGAGTTTGATTAAAATACTAAATCAGTTTGATTGGATAGGATCAAATGATTAGATGATGTTGATTGGATAATTGTGATTGGATGAACTTGATAGGATTGGTGTGCTTGGATTGATTAGATGATTGTATGTGTTTGATTAGAGGAATGGATTGGTTTGATTAGATAGGAAGAAACAAAAGGTACCACTAGATAGAGCTCAAAAAATTGAGCAATTTTGGTTTTTGAATGAAGTTGAATGAAGTTGATCCGATGCACGGTTTGTAAATGGCAGCCCCGGGAAGTTAGAAATCACCCTTAATGCGGAGTGTATACAGGATGAATCAAATTCTTGATAGAAGGAAATGGAAGGTACCACTGGATAGAGCTTGAAAAACTAAGCAACTTTGGTTTTTGGACGAAGTCAATTCGACGTACGGCTTGTAAATGATGGCCTCGGCGAGAGGTTAAAGAAGTAATCCCGACTTTACAAGGCAAATCAAAGGCGTTAATGACTTTTCTGCGTGAAATCAAAGTTGACATCAAAATCAGGGGCGCTTCCACCTTTCTGCAGCAAAAGAGGGGCGCTTCCTCCTTTTTGCACTGATTATGAGTGGTGTTTGGTGATGTAAATGGTAAAAATTATGACGTTCGCTAGGTGAGGGTATGGACTTTTGAATGGAATATGAGGAAATTAGAATGATAGGGCAGATTGAAGATGATTGTGGAGAATGAGTGGGGACAAAGATTTGGAATGATAAGATGGAGGTTTAAACGGGTCAAATGGAGGTTTTGGGAGGCTTAGAATGACAAAATGGAGGCTTAGGATGATGAGATAATGGTTGGGAATGATTAAATGATAGTTTAAAGGCTAAACGGATCCTAACGGGGTGATTTCGGGTGTTCAAGAGGGCAAATCCGCCCCTTTGCAGCAAAAATTAGGGGCGTTGACAGCTTTCTGCAGGGGCGCTTCCGCCTTTCTGCAGCAAAACAGATGGTGCTTCCACCTTTCTGCAGTAAGAAAGAGCTTGGTTTTGATGGAAATGGCTATGGCAAGGACTCAAAATGATAAAGTAAGGCCAAAGTATCAAAGATTTCACAGGTTTTTCACAAGAGAACACTTCAAGCAAGCACAATCCTATGATTAATGTTAAGGGTATGGCCAGGAAAGGTCTTAATCTAGGATGCACAAGGCTTCTAGGGAGTCCTCGATATACTTTCGGTACGTGAGGCACAACCGTGAACACCAGCCCGTCACAAGCGTGAGTCGGGAACCCCAGCGAGATACTGAAAGGCTCAAACCAACTCTTCACGTCTATCTAGGTATCACTCTAGTTTCGACGCTCCTTGGTCTGACGTGGTGGATTGGGGTACAACACCGTTCTCGCTTATATATACCCTTGGTACATGTAGTTTGGAGTCGTCCCTTGGGGTGATAGAAATTCTAGCGGAGTCCCACTAAAAGACACTGCCAGCCAACTGCTCCACACAGGCTCACGGGGTGGGGAAAGTGAAAACAAATTAATACCCCCTTGGGTGACACAATAGTAGACAAGCACAGCAAGCAATAAAGGTTACTTCCCCCTAATTAGACTATGTGCAAACAACAAGGATAGTTTTTCAGAAATTTGATCAAATAGATGGCCCTGCAAGCAAATGTTAGCTATCTTCTCCTTCGTTTTTGGTCAATTACGCCATAATATGCTGCAAAATGTTAGCAAAAAACACCAATATTCTTGCCAAAATAATGTTAGAGGGTTACTACTTGAAAATGGCAAAAACAAAGGCGAAACAAAGCTGAAATGGTATTTTACCTTCCAAAGCTGTGCTATTTTGGGTAACTAGTAGCACACGCAACAAAATGGGAAACTTCGCCTTTTCTATGACAAAGCGGTAGCTACCTTCTGCTTAGTCGAAGTGCCAGCTTCTGCTTGACAAAAGCAGTACAGCCTTTTGCGACAAAGATTAAGTGTTGTACTTCTGCAGCAAAAGGTTAGAGAAAAAGAACCTTTCAAAATGAAAGGGCATATCCACCCTTCTGCAGGAAACGTTATCAAATTTTTAAAAGGGAGAGTTGTACGCCCCACTGCAAGAAAGTGTTAGAAACAAACTTCCAAGTATACACCTAACTGCAGCAAATTGTTAGAAGAAAATGAAATTGTCAAATATAGGGCGCTTCCGCCTTTCTGCAGCAGACAAGAGGGCGCTTCCGCATTTCTGTAGTAAAGCAGAGGGCGCTTCCACCTTTCTGCGGTAAAGCAGAGGGTGCTTCCACCTTTCTACGACCTTTTCCTGCAAAATTCTTAGCAAAAATGAAGGTTAAATGCAAGAACCCGTTTGTGGGTCCCACCGGGTGTGCCAGAAATGTGTACCTTGGAATTTTACCCTACTCTAATGTGAAAAATAACTAAAAATGCGAATGATAAAAGACTAAGGACACTTCAAGATTAGCCTAAAGAGTGATAAAACAAGAAGGAAATAGATGAAACAAGATGTAAATGATTATACCTTCCTTGTTGTTGATGACTCCTTGGTTGGCCCTTGATTTAGATGGATTTGTGTGCTCCTTAGATGGCTTCTTGAATGGCTAAATGCAAGATTGAATATGCAAAATTATTAAAATGGATGGCTAGATGATAGTAAATGATTGAGAATGCAAATTGGCAGCATAAGGTTGCTCAAATCCAAAGTCTTGAAAATGCCCTTGAGGAGGGGGTATTTATAGAAGAATTTGAATTCTCTAGAGAATTCAACGGTTGAGATTGATCCAACAAGGTCAAGATGAAGGGCTATGGTGGGTTGAGAACTCACAAGCCCTCACATCCTGACATGTGGATGGTGAAGTGGCTAAGAGGAGATGAGGTGTAAGTGAGGTGGACAAAAGGTACATGAGGTGGAGGAAGTACAAGTACCTTGCAAGTACATTGAGAGATGGGAAGAATCTTGGGTGAATAAAAGTGAATTAAAAATTCACAATGATTGGAAGAATTTGGTGGATAAGACAAGGTTCCCAAAAGGTGGGAATTTGTCATATGTGACTTGATGTGACAAGTCAAAGGTTCTAGAAGATGCATGGGAAAAGGGGATTCTTGGGAAAAGGGGATTCTTGGGGGATGGGGAGAGTTGACCAAGGTACTGATTAAGATTAATTAATCAGTAATTAGAAGATAAATGAGGATTAGAATCCAACTTGCAAAAGTTGGATGATGTGACACATCCTAATCAAGGATTAGGCATGTGTACATCCATAATGAAGAAATTAGGAGATGGATTAGGATTAGATGAAAATGACATGTGAGGAATTAAATAAATGTAATATTTATTTAATTTATTTGATGAAAAGAGGATTAAGGAGGGTAAGGTATTTAATTAAATACCTTAGGTATTTGGCAGAATTAAAGATATTAATTAAATAATAGTAATATTACTTAATTAACTCGGATAAGAGGATGTTTAGACGAAAAGTGATAAATTTGGATAAATTAAGTGTCCAAATTTGGATGTCTACAGAAATAACACTAGAACTCATATGGCATGTATTTGTTGGTTCCTTTTGTTGGAACACATTTTTCATTACACCAAAAGATCGACATATTAATGCCCGATACAAACGCTAGAGATAAACGGATCCATGGGAGGCGATTAGTCCATATCCTGAATCCAAAGGGGAGATGCTGGAAATTAGTCCAAAAATCCCCCCTGAATGCCACTTGAGGGGATTCGAACCCATGACCATGGCCCTGATACCATTTGTTGGAACACATTTGTTGTTGCACCAAAAGATCGACCTGTTAACACCTGATACAAATGCCAGAGATAAATGGATCCACGGGAGGTGATTAGTCCATGTCTAAAATTTAAAGGGAGACATTGGTGATTATTCCAAAACCTTTGTCTATACTCTTTGTGAAGGGTAAGGCCACTTCCATTTGGAAGGTGTAGGGGGTTCGTCGATCTATGGTTGGAGGTAAAGCACTAAGGTGATGCTCCCCCTCTTGTAGACTTCAATGTCGAGGCTAGTGAAACAAAAGCAAATTCCTAGACATGGAATACTTGACCTTGTATCATTTAATGTATAATGTAATCATGTATACTTGAAAAGAATCTCATGTATGAATTCTAAATAAAAAAATTATCTTATTTATCAAGTTGCAATTAATATAGTTCAAATTCAAAATTTGTATTATTCATTTATATATTGATCATGTTTGATAAATGATATATGAAAGTGAAAAAATTTGTTATCCTATTTTTAAGCATATGTTTATTTACTTCTATGGTAATTTATAAAGTAATTACTATGTAGTAAGACTGAGTTTGATATTATCGTTAGGATTAGGGTTTAATGAGGGTTAGGGTTCTAGGGTTATGATCAAGGTTAGAGTTAGGGTTAAGCTTAGGGTTCAATTATGATGAGTTAGGGTTAGGATTTTATTAGAGTTATAATTTAATTAGGTTTAGGTATAGGGTTATGGTTCAATTATGGTTAGTGTGCAATTAGGGTCAAGATTATGGTTAGGGTTCAATTAGGTTTAGGGTTAGGGTTCATCTAGGGTAAGGGATAATATTAGAGTTTAATTATAGTTTTGATTTAATTAGTGTTTAGGGTTAGGGTTAGGGTTAAATTAGGTTATTTATATAACATTATTATTACTTAATTATATTTTACTTGTGAACATTTATTCTCATCAAATAAATCACATTTTAATAGTCTTATAGTTATAATAGGAATTCAATTATTGTCTTGCATGTTGCAACTAACACTAACCTTAATTCTAACAGCATATTTGACCCTAACCCTAACTCTAATGATAATTCTAATCCAAATCCTAATTTTGTCTCTAGTCCTAACCATAACCCTAATACCAATTATATCTCTAACCCTATTCCTAACCCTAACCATAATTTTAATCCTAATGATAATTATAATTCTATATCTAAGCCTAACCATAACCCTAATCCTGACCCTACCTCTAATCTTAATTGTAATCCTAAACTTAATCTTGATGCTAACACCAACCCTAACCCTAACAATAATCCTAATTATAACAATAATTTTATTTCTACTCCTAACTCTAATTG
>VDFB02238723.1:0-15119 GCA_007258455.2 Sequoia sempervirens | reverse complement strand
AGTGTATGACGTAGGCAAGGCCATCAGTCGATGAGCCCTTGAGGCCACACTAGGTCAGTCCATTAGAGTTCATGGCATCACATTGGCACACACGTCAAAAAGTCTTCAAGACAACACGAATCTTTCCCAAACAAACAAAACTCATCATGACAATCATTATCATAGCAAGACAATCTCATCGGCACATATCATCATGACAATATTGACATATGGCCAACACAAGTCAAACTCAGTCAAAACAAGTCAAACTTAGTCAAAACAAGTCAAATTATCGCAACTAGTCAAACTATCAACTCTTGGTTACCTTTCAGATGGGTCCTTCTGAAGAATAACCTTTGTCATTTATGCCTTAGGATGTGTCCTTCCTAGGAATCGGCATTGTCATCTGACATTTTTGAGGGATCCTTTCTGACACTTAAGGATCATTCCTCTTGACAACAACGTTCTTTTAGATGTGTCCTTCTGAAGAACAAAACTCTGACATTGGTGCCTTAGGATGTGTCCTTCCTAGGCATCGTCCCTATCATTTGACATTTTCAAGGGATCCTTTCTGACACTTAAGGATCATTCCTCTCGACAACAACGTTCTTTCAGATGTGTCCTTCTGAAGAACAAAACTCTGACATTGGTGCCTTAGGATGTGTCCTTCCTAGGCATCGTCCCTATCATTTGACATTTTCGAGGGATCCTTTCTGACACTTAAGGATCATTCCTCTTGGCATCACCGTTCTTTCAGATGTGTCCTTTTGAAGAACAAAACTCTGACATTGGTGTTTTAGGATGTGTCCTTCCTAGACATCGACATTATTCAGGATGTGTCCTTCTTGAATATGGCAACCTTCGGCATTCATCATCTCGACATCATTAAAACTTGACATCCAGACACACTTGGCAAATACTTGGCATTCGTTTTTGGCTTTTTATCATGTTGCTAGTTTTTCAGCGAGATCCTGACACCGGGATTTAGAGAAGTAGCGATGTATCATGACATTTTTCTTATCTTTTGACACTCATGTTACTAGTTTCTCAGCGAGATCCCGACAAAAGGATTTAGAAAAGCAGCGACGTATCATGATAATGGCTTTATCTTATTTCTTTTTGACAGTCATGTTGCTAGTTCCTCAAGGATGTCCTGGCAACAGGATTTAGAGGAGCAACGACGTTTCATGACTTGTCCTTTTTGTCTTTTTTTTATTGTGGTTGATTTTGACAAAGACTGGGGCAATAACGCTCTTGGTATGAGTCATGATCTTCCTTGTCTGTGACTGCTTGTCTTATGTGATGGTACGACCTTGAACACCTTGATCTATGTCATATCATGGTGTTTCTTGGCCATCACAACAATCTGCCCAATGATGATTAAGAGCAATAAATATTAAAAGTCCTATGGTAAGGTTTGAAGGATTTGGTCTAGGAACTAACATGCATCTTCTTTAGTCTTTTCATCTTCTCTCACCCATCTCATATAAGCATTGCATTCATGTCTTTTGCACTAAAATTTCTTCGTCTCTTCATATTCTAGTCTTCTAATCAATTTCGAGAGCACACCCATGTTCTTGGAACCTGTCTGTCCTCTCGAGGGGGCATACCGCAACCCTCCTCGTCATTCTTCCTCATCTTATGTTGCACTGGGGCATATTCTTGACTTATTTTCTTTGTCACAATGCGACATGCTACATTATGACAAAGAGGGCAAAATGTAGACATCTAAAATGACCTAGGCCCTAGTTTCCTATTTTTACCACACTTCGGCCCCAGCATAATTAAATGTGTAATTATGTCTTTGGTCCATTATCGACTATTGATTAAATAATTCATAATTATTTAATTAATTTTCATGATTATTAAATAAATAAATTTTATTTATTTTATTAAATACCAATTAATTGTCTAAGTCTTCCTTTTAATTAATTAAATTTTAATTCTATTTTAATTTCTTTGTCATATATTTCTTTCCTCGACATATTAAATAAATAAATTTTATTTATTTATTTAATATGTCACTAATTGTCTTAATTAAATAAATTGATTAATTTATTTAATTAATTAATTCATATTCGCTAAATTAAATAATTATCTTAATTATTTAATTGTCAAAATTAACATTTCTCCTCTCATTTCCAAATAAATTAAAATATTTAAAATGTCATCTCATTATTAACTGTCAGTTCATTTTGGTAAATAATCTGAAAAAGATTATTTATTATCTCATAAAATCCATAATTTGAATTAACTCAATTCAAAATGGAAACTAATCTTCCAAAAATCGAGTAATCAGGCAGATTCTTGATTTTTCAAATCTGATCTTCAGTTCAACTCTTATCTTCTTGATTTTTCGAATCTCACAAATCAGGCAGTCTTTATCTTCTTGATTTTTGAAAATCCTTATTTTCTAATTAATTTATCTCATTTATTCTCCACCGTTGATCCAATTATCCGAGATATTATTATTGTGACCGCTCGACATGAATTTGCCCTAACCATGATTAGGGGCTTTCATTTAACTGGACCTCTTTGTCTAGGTCTTTCTTAGAATTCAATCTCATCCGTCCACTCAAAATTGTGTTTTCTATAAAAGACAATTTTGCTCATAATTTTGGGATCGGACAACTTCATTTTTAATTTAATAGTCATTATAGTCATTTGGCATTAGAAGTCATTATTTTCATAGACATTGTCATAGTCATAGGCATTTAGACATTGCATAAATCCTTCAAAGCTTGTTGTAGGTCTTAGACATTTGCAGATTGCTCGCACAACGAATCTGAGGGCACAATATCATCCAGCAAGCAAGAAGGTGCTATGGAGGTAATCATGGAAAATGCGATTTACAGGTATAACCGTTTTATTGCTTAATTTCCTTTGTACTTGATAGATCTTTGGGTTTTTGTCTTTTATATTGATTTGATTAATCTAATCTAAATCCCTAGAAATTACCCTCAGTTATATCTTGTGTTTTCTTCTCATGTGTGCATGATTCATTCTCCAATCTTAGATTTTAGCTTTTTTGTTCTAGTTTTAAGTTGCTTTTAGTTGTTAGTTGATGTTCACTTTAATAGTAAAGATTGCTATGGTGTTGATATCTTCCTTGCTCATACTTTTTTCTATTTATTGATGATTAATAGTAGTGTAAGGTTATTCTGAGCATTGTTTATATTGTTGCACCTAAGTTTAGCTATTTTTCATGCTTTCATGGTGAATCGATAGTTTAAAATTTCTAGACCTTAGAAGATTGCACATGTTTTATAAGACTATAGGCTACTCTTGGTTAAGTGGAATAGATTTTTAGGAAGGTTATTCACTTTAGCATCCTCTAATGTTATTGTTCAACATTAGTTGTAGATTTAGGAAACCTCTTACCCCTTTTCTCTTTTGACCTTTCTTTAAATCTGAAGTTTAGACAAGGTTCCAGCATGACCACTTGAACCTAAATCTAATGGCAAAGATGGAGTTTTAGTCTACTATCCTGAACTTACAGCAGTTATCCTTCATTTCCAGAATTTATAAAACTATTTTTGCATACCCAATTCCCTCCTCGCTTACTGACCATAAATTACCTTTGTGATTACCAGCAAATCACATCAAACAACTAAAATATTCCAAGCTTAGTCATGCCCTGACACTCGAGAGACCTTGAGGTGATTTCTAAAACTTAGTTGTAGAAATTACCTTTCAAGAGAGGTAGCATACTTGTGTGTTGCGTGTGTTGAGAATGTGTTGAAACACCCATCAACATAATTGGCGCTAGGAGGGATTGAAGGCTAAGATAGATCAAATTGGGTCCTCCTCCCCTCATAGGTTTTATAGAGTGCTAAGATAAACATCAAACAAGGGAGAATTCCAAGAGCTAAAGACCCCTTCCAAGGCTAAGAGATCCAAGAAAGGGGAGGAATAAGCTTTAGCCCCTCCCACTCGACCTCCATCTCCTCCATCCCCTTCCATCCATCAATCCCATTCCTCACCTTCACTCTTGATAGCACCTCTCTCCTCCCAGTTGCTCCAAATTGCCTTTTCACCCCTCACTTTCCATAGTCGAGGTGTTGTCCCAGTCCTTACATCGCTCTTCAAAGGTGTTTCCCAAGCTACAATCCAACTTCAACCCCAAGTCACTATGCCACAACAATTACAACCTCGACCTCCCATAATGGCTTCATTGGGAATTAACCCATCCCCTTTGTCCTTCAATAACTAACATGGCATGCCCAAGAATCTAGAAGGCTCTTGCAGCAAGTTCCACCCACGTGATCCATAAAGGATGGAAAAAGAACACATCAAGATCTTCCAAACAGTCTTGAAGGACATGCAGATTGAACATGAAGATGTCACTTGTAAGCTCTTCTCTTACTTGTTGGGGGTTGAGGCTTTCTATTGGTACATCCATCTATTAACTGGATTCATTACTTCTTGGGATCAAATGAAGAACACATTTTTGCAAAATTTTAAGCTTCCTATCAGTCCCATAGAATTGTACCAAAAGTTCATGTTCGTCAGAAGAGAAGTCAATGAGCCCATTAGTGTGTTCAATGATCGGTTTCATAGGGCTTTGATGAAGTTACAACTTCCTTATGTGGTTGATGATGCCTCTGCTCAACTAGTGTATTACGCTACCTTAGACAATCTTATGTCCACTTTGGTAAAAAGGTGTACCCACCGCCTACCAGGTTAGTGGATGCATATGTAGAAGCAATCATAGCAAGCACAGACTAGGGGCAACATATTATAGGTTTGTTTCCCTCATTGGGACAAGCTACTCACCCAACTCAAATCCAAGGACTTACCCATGCTTTAGCTCATTAGACGCCAATGCTAAATCAAGTCCCTCAATTGCCAATAGTGCCACATTTGGGGCAACTGTTGAACCAAGCACCTTCAGTGCCTCATTATTTGCAGTCTTCACAATAGCAGGATTATGCTCAACAACCTCAAGTGTCCTCATACCTGCAAGGTTTCGAGTTCCCAACTGCCTAACAAAACGAACCTATGACATAGCCCGTATTCCTTCATAATTTAGTACCACAACTAAATAATTCTAAGAAGGATCAAATCGATGAGCTGAGTGAACTAGTCAAAAATATTTCTATAGAGATGACACATTTGAGAAATCAAAATAACTAGTTGTAGGCCTTTCAAAGGAGAATCCAAGCCAACCTTAGTTGAGAAAACTGTGATTCAGGTGCATCCTCTAGGAAGAATTATGAAAGGGGGGGCAGAATCTAGGGTAGAACTTCAAAAGGATGCCTTCACAAAGGAAAAATAGAACTTGGAACACTAGGCCAAACAATGGAGGTGTTCCCACACCTCTTGATCAACCGATTGGTACCGATAATTCTACAAGTGGGGTCTATTTGGTTGAGGATTCCCTATCAAGATGGTGTTGAATCCACAAGAAAAATAGACATTATGAACTGGATTGCCCAGAATTCCAAACTACCATAGAAATTTTTCAAGTTGAAGTCTAGAATGCAGTAAATAGCTTGGGCTGCAGAGACTTGGTTCCTTTGGAACCATATGATTCCTCGGTGTTGGTGGTGATCAATCAAGCTTCTTTCCTACAAAGTGAAAGAAACAAACCCAAGAAGGAGGTAGCACCCAAGGATGAAGAAACAAAGGAGCTAAGTAATGAGAGCTCCTTATCTCATCTTTTTTATTCAATAGATAATGGTCTGGTATATGAGGAAGAGCAACGTGAGGATGAGGTCCAAATGTTCCATCAAATACTATTCCCATATAGCTTAAGGAATAGATAGGTTGGTATCCCTTTTACTACCTCTACTCCTCCCAACAACTTCAATATTTAGCCTAACCCTAACACTAGCAACAATCCCACTTATCCCCATGTGTGTACCCAGTACTTCAATAGAAATAGGTAGCCATATCAAACTCAAGATCAGCCTAATAGTTCTTCCCAAGGAAAATATTTTGAAATAGAGGTTGAACAAATGGGGGAATATGTATCTGAAGCATTTAAGAAGGTTAAGTTGATTCTTTCAGCATTTGAATTACTCAGAGTCCCGATGGTCAGAAATTCCTTCTTTAGAATGCTCAATGGGACTGCTCCATCCAAATCAACCCAAGAATCACCTGCCAAGAGGGTTTCATTTGATACCTCCCAAAGCGAGCCTGTAATTAGAGAAATCTTGGGAAAGATGCCCAATCAGCCCCTAAATCAACAATCAACCAACCAAAGAGCAGAATCAAGCACAAACAAGGGATACAAACAATGACAAATACAAGGCTCAAGTAGCCCAAGCTGACCTTTCAGTAGGTTTGTTTCAAGGGAAACTGGAGAACCCTCCTTTCTGGACGACGATCAAAATATTTGGCAAGAACCTACACAATTTTTTGCTTGATTTGGGTGCCTGGCTAATGTCATGCCATCGGTAGTATACAAAGCATTAGGAATAACTTTCACCCCCTCCCGATAGAAGGTAACTTAGTTGGATAAAACAGAAGTAAACATAGTAGGGGAACTGAATAGAATTCCCATACAGATTGTTGCTAACCTAAGAGTCCAGAAAGTTATAGATATTTAGGTTGTCAACATCCCAGACACTAGAGTATCATACTGGGAAGGGATTTCACTTGAGCCTTAAATGGTTATGCTTCCATCAATTATTCCCACTTGTGGCTACCCTAGAAGGGACTACCTAATCAGATCTTCATTGATTAGAAGCCCAAGATGAAGTTCATGATTAGTGAGTACAATAACATCAACGAGGTGTTGTTCACAGAAACGAAGCTGGGAAATTGTTGTCTCATGGCCTATCAAGGTGATGAAGGGTTTCAAGAAGAAGAAATGGTTGAAGAGTTCCTTGTGTTGTGTAGTACCCCTACCAATTTAGCTAATCTTTCTAATTTAGTACTAAAGTTTTGATTAAGTCTAAAGATGAGTATTACAAAGATGGTAACCATGCATTTCTTGACAAATTCCAAGAATTTATGTTGAAATGTGTGTAGGATCAGCTCAATTTAGGAGCTAGAATGGATTTTCAGGAGCTAATACTATCGAGCTGGTGTAGGGTACATAATGTAGCCCATTATAAATTTGAATGCTACCTATGTCAAGCAGTAGTTGAACATATCAAGAGGCAAGTCATTCCAAAATAATCTGCAAGAGGACAACAAGATCACAACTAGTCTAAATATACACAGATTCCCATGGATACAAAAGCATATGCACAAAAAAGAAAGGAAGCATGGTCAACTAGTTCTAAAATCCATGGTTCCCCTATGTTTTGGACACTACGCTTTGACGGATCCAAATCGAAGCAAAAAGTGGCAGCCAGCTTTGAGCTCATTAGTCGCGTGGGTAAGACATATTTTGCTCCCCATAGGCTCCAGTTTTATTACACAAATAATGTAGCAGAATATGAAGCATTAGTTGATTGATTACTAATGGCTTTGAGAAAGAAAGTTAAGATGTTGCAAGTCTTTGGTGATTTTGAGCTAGTTGTGAAACAAGTTAGGAAACTATACTCTTGTCATGATATAAAGTTACCAAACTATAGACACAGGGTATGGGATCTTATAGAAGGGTTAGATTCCTTCAATATTCAACTGATTCCACGTAGTAAGAACTAGATCACTGATGTATTAGCTCAAGCAGCTAGCACCCTTCATCGCTTATCCTTAGTTGGCTTAAAGAAATTCATAGTAGAGCTTACCTCTACCCCGTCGATGCCTGACAACGTCAACCACTTCCAAGTGTCTAACATTGATAAACATATCCTTGACTTCATTACCAATATAGATGTATTCGCAACCCAAATCATAGATGAAACAGAAAAAGAGGAAGTTGAGCTTGACATAGAGGGCATGATCAACTTAAAGACTAACACAATACCAGAGATGGTCAAGGGGTAATATGCGGGATCATCATGGAAAAAATAGGCCCTTAAGTGGCAAAAAATTAAGAAAAATAAAAGTTAAGGCAACTTACAGCGTAAAAGTTTGAATAAGTTATCTATATTATTTCAAAAATATGTAGAATAGAATCTATGAAAATTGAATGTAGTTTCTAAACTACTAGGTTTTGTTTTAAAAAATCTATATGGTAAAAGGAATTTTGAAATTTCAATGTAGTAGTACTTAAATTTCAGGGAAAAAATAAGAAGTAGGTTTTTATTAGAGCACCTAACCACAATAAAATGGTAATATTTTTTATGAATTTTGAACATAGTAGGGGGCTCATGTCAGGATGTAGTGCATATTTTTTTGTAATTTTGTTTCAAGTAATAATTAATTATGAATTTTTATTGCAACTTTTTAAAATATAAAAAATCATGTGTCTAACCACCCATAGCTTGGTACAAACTTAATGAAATTCAATTTTTTATTTTTTTAATCTTATAGTATGTGAAGCTATAGAATGTAATGCACATTTTGGATTCAAAAAATATGATATCGTTTAAGAAAGCTATAGATGTTTTCAATCCAGCCACCATCAGTAGGGACTTTTAGGTATAATTCAAATGAAAATAAATAATAATTATTTATTAAATTCAAATTAAGTATAATTTATATTGGTGGAAGGTTAGAGAGTCAACTAAAGATATTTTCATTTCATCAATTTTTGGTTAAAAAGTGCGCCAGTACACCCTACAAGTACACATCCTTATTTGCACTTTTTGGCCCATCATAGTCACACACATGCCCCAACTAGAAAGATCTTTGGCCCTAGACCAAATAGGGACCAAGATTAGCAGACCAAGAAAGAGTCAATAAATAATCAATGTGATGTTCACAATATGGGTACGCCTAAAGAAGTCAAGAATATTTTTATTGGCAAGGTGTGCACCCTAAAGGAAAGGGAAGGATTTGTTGATGCCTTGTGTACTTTTCACAATGTAATTACTTGGGGATATGAAGACCTGCAAATATATGATACATCAATTATCACTCATACCATTCCCCTTAAGCCAAATGTGTGACCTTTTTGGCAATGTTATTGCCCAATCAATGAACTATTAGAGCCTGTTATCTTCAAAGAAGTTCAGAAGCTATTGTCCACTTGAATCATATTTCTATTGGGCCTCCGTGGGTGGAAAATTTGATGGGTGGGAAAATAGTAGGGGAAGGGTATGTGTAGGATCATCAATGAAAAATAGGCCCTTAAGTGGCAAAAGGTTCAAAAGAATCATGGATTAGGAAACTTGGCGTAAACAATTGAATGAGTTATAATTATTTCAAATTTGTAAGAGCGAGGAATTTGTAGCAGGTGAATTTAAGTTTCGAAAATACTGGTTTTTAAATCTATTTGGTAGAAAGTTGAAATTTCAATGTAGTAGTGCTTAAATTTCAGGGGAAAGAAATAAAAAGTAGGTGTCTATCGACCACCCTAGCCATATCACAAAATGATCATATTTTTTATAATATTTTAGATATAAGTAGATGACTCATACAATGTGATACATGGTATAATTTTTTTCCAAGTAAATAATTAATTATTAATTTTTATTGCAACTTTTAAAGCCGCAAAACTTGTATGTCTGACCACATAGCAGGTCAAAACTTCATGAAATTCAATTCTTTTTGTCTTATATTATCGCAGAAATTATAGGGAATGTAGTATGTTTTGGATTCAAAAGAAATGTGCTTATTTAGAAGAATCTGAGATGTTTTTTTGTCCTTCTCAGTAGGGGAATTTAATTAAGTAATTCAAATAGAAAATGAATAATTATTTATTAAGTTAAAGTAAAGAAACATAATTTATATTGGTGGAAGTTGAGAATCTCCTTAAAACCCTTTTCATTTCATGAATTTTTGGGTCAAAAAGTCATCGACCACATACCCTACAAATACCCATCTATATATAGCCACTTGCATTTGTCATGATCCTACACATACCCAGAAATAAAACTGTACGTGGATTTCCAGAATCTAAATGGAGCTTCTTAGAAGAACTATCTCGTGCCCTCGTTGGATGAGGTATTGTAAATAGTAAATGGGCCTCAAATGATGTCATTTCTTGACTGATGGTGCAGTATGAAGATAGGCATAAAACAACATTTAGCACAAAATGGGGAGCATTTGCATATAGAAGAATGTCATTTGAATTGATCAATGTAGGTGCTACATTTCAGCGTGCCATAGACATAGCCTTCAAGAATCTCATCATAAAATGCATCATTATATATATGGATGACCTCACTGTGTTTTCAAATAAAATAGGTGACTACATCTCTGATTTGTGCAAATATTTTTAGAAATGTAGAGAGTTCGACATTTCACTAAATCTGAAGAAATGCATTTTTCAGGTGACTGAAGGAGAGCTACTAAGACACATAATCTCAAAGAAGGGAATCTCAATCAATCCAGAGTGTATACAGGCCATATTGAAAATTTAGCCTCCTGGTAGAAAAAAGGAAATGAAGTCCTTTTTTGGGAAAAGTAACTTCGTCAGGAAGCTCATCATATGCTTTTTTGAAATTGTTAAGCCACTAAATGCTATGCTTAAGCAGGATGCCAAAGTACAATGGATTCTGGAAGCCAAATAAGATTTTGAAGAAATCGAGAAAGTTATTGCAGATGCCCTAGTACTGGTCACTCTTGCGCCAACATGTTAACGTAGAAAGGTGATGAAGGGAATGAGCATCCCATTGCTTTTATGAGTTCCCCACTAAAAGATGCAGAGTTGTGTTACCACAATGTTGAGAAGCAATCTTATGCCTTATTTCATGGTATTAAGAAATTCAGGCACTACATTCTATGGAACATGGTGTTCACAATTTTCTTGGATCTAGCTGTCAAGACCTTGCTAATGCAAAATGAGTTAGGAGAAAGAAGAACAAAATGGGTCACGTTGCTACAAGAATATGACATGGAGATTTAGCCTATGAAGCTAGCCTAAGGGTAGGCCCTCACTTGCACAATAGCATAAATAGGACCCGAACTTATAGTGCAGTAGTACCAGTTGGAGGATGTTTCCCTACGGGAATGGTTTGATGACATCATCTATTATCTATTGAATAATAAGTGCCCATCACAGTTGCAAGGAGTCTAGAAATGGGCCCTGAGATTGAAGAGCATTATCTACATGTTTAAGGATCCATATTATACAAGAGAAACCACAAAGGAATCTATCTCAGATGCCTTGGAAAAGAAGAAGCATTTGAGGTACTGAAACAATTTCATGACAAGTTTGGTATTGGTCATGAGTCCAACCCCTCTATAGCTCATCAAATCTTGTAGACTGGGTACTATTGGCCAAAGCTATTTAAAAACACACAAAACCACATCAGAACTTGTCAGGTATGTCAGATTGCTGCAACTAGGTAAAGAAATGCCGTTGTCCCACTCCAACTAGTCGTGGAGGTAAGGCCTTTTGCTCAATGGGGACTCGATTTCATTGGTTCGATAATCCCACCATCCTCTGTAGGCCACAGGTATATTCTGACCACTACTAATTAGTGCACTAGATGGAATGAAGCAATAGCATGTAGGTAGTGTACAATTGAAGTAGTTACTAATTTTCTAGAAAGTTTCATTTTAAATCACTTTTGGTGTCCATTTGCTCTCATTTGTGATAATGGTCCTACATTTACATCGCTTAAGTTTTCATCCAACTATTATCCTGAAGGGAATGGCCTGGCTAAGTCTAGAAACAAAAACCCAATGATTGTCATATGCAAACTGCTTGACAAGAATCCAAAAGACTAAAATACCCAATTGTGTTTCGCTCACTGGGAAGATCACAATTATCATAAAGTTGCCTTGGGAAATTCCCCATTTCATCTCATCTATGGCCTAGAGCCTATTTTCCTAGTCCACCTCAACATCCCCACACTCCAATTCATGAAAACATACTATGAGGAGGGAGAACACCAAGAGACTGACCTGGCTGAATTGTTGTATTTAGAGGAAGTCCACGACCGAGCAATAGAATTTTTTTCCAAACACTAGGGCATAGTTAAGAGATGGTTCAATTTTTGATCCAAAGTAGATGCCTTCAAGATTGTTGATTTAGTCATTAGTTGGGATAAGGCCCATGAGAAGAAAGGGGGACATGATAAATTCTACAAGCTCTGGCTTGGCCCCTTTCAGATTTCTGAGATCTTAGGAGATAATTCCTTTCATCTTAAGACCCTCACCAGAGAGGATATCTCATTTATTATCAATGGGTAGTACCTCAAGCATTATTTCCTTGCTTGAGCTCTCCAAGCTCATCCCTTTGTATATAGTTGGTTTGATGTTTTTCTTTTGCTTCGCTTTTGCTTGCTTTCCCTGCTTTTGTTTTTGCTAAGGGTGTTCTCTGATTTTGATGCGGTGGTTGTGCTTGGCTCATTAGATGGACTACTTTTCTGCCCGCTCCCATCTATTCCTTAGATAAGTCTTCATCAGTTATCATGAATTTCTATTCACCTCTGTGAGGTGGGTTTCCTTATTTGAACTCTAACTTGATTTAGGGTAGAACCCTTATTTGAATCCCTTTAAATCTATCTTAGATTACACATTAAATACACCTTAAATACTCTTGACAAGCTACACGATAGTCTTTATGAGGCTTCAACAAGTGAAAATCTTAAGTCTGCTCCAGTGACCATTGTGATTCCCAAGCCCACTATGATCTTCAGTGCTTATGCGGTTGAGAAAAAGAGTATTAAAAGAAATATGAAAAGAAAAGGAGAAAAAAAAATGCTAAAAATAGACAATTATGTTGGTGTACGAGCAACTCTATCAGGGCTATGGATGTAAGACTAACAATAGAGCAATGATCGTGGGGTCACAGCGACAACTCTAATGGGGTTATGGATGCCTGGATGATAGCAAAGCGATGTCCAAGTTACTTTTGGGTTAGATAATCTATGTAGCTTGCCTTAGTTGATTGATTGCTATCATGTGTGGTCTCTGAGGGAGGGTAATGAACTCACTACACACACTTTTGAGATATTTCATGATCAGATTCAACTAAGGATTTTGTCCTCTTTTAAGTCTCTAGTTCATTTGAGGAAACTAGCTTCTGGTCTATGAAACCAAAGATTCTAGGTTTCAGATGAATCCTTACCCTTGGAACTCTCAGGAGCATTCCCCAATGGAGTTGCCATTTGTTGTGCCTAAAGCACACATGCCTCGTTCGGATTGGGGACCCCTCTTTCCTTTTTCACTTCATTGGTTCATTTTTTCCTTTGCTCCATTTTGTGAGCCCCTATTCCTGAACTTATGTTGCTCACATGCAATAAAGATACCAAATTCACCTACCTAAAATTTTCTAAGTCATATGCCTTTGAAAATTTGGACTTGTGAGTTTCCCTTAGCCTTTTGTCGTCACATCCATCTAGCCTTGTGGACCTGCATTTGCAAGTTTCCCTTTGTGGAGCAACACTATCTTTCCAATGTGATTCAATGGCCAAACCTTGGCATCTACCAACATGGTAGGACTTTCAATACCCTTTGTCACCTTTCTCTTTGTCGAACGGTCGTCTCATTGTGGGTTTTTGTAATCTCACCAATCTAACCTACCACCATACTAGCAATAAATATGCACCATTAATGCACCTTGACCTATAAATATGGGGCCAACTAACCTATTATTTTCATTCACAATTTTTAAGTTGCAAAGGAGAGGACTTGCAGCTCCCACGTGCGTGAAGAATCAAACATCTAGCAACTTCCTTTTTCCACTATTTTTCCTAATACAGGTATGGATTCAGGGTTGCATCCTTCACCTTTCATTTAAGCCAATGAATTCATTTCATGGTTAGGGGGTTTAGATTGTTTGAATATGCAGCCACTAAACCCTAGATTTTTCTTTAAATTTTCATGAGTTCCCATGTGGGATTCCACTCCCTTGTCACTGCTATAAATGAAGGAGACCCTATAACCTCTTGTTGTCTCTACCCCACGCCTTATCAAGTTGTAAACTCAACATAAAATATACCTGGTATTCATCACCTTACGACCCTACCCTTGTGGTATTCCATCGAGGGAATTCTGCTAAAAAAATTACCTTCATTTGTAGCCAAGCTAATGCAGACTTCCACACTCAAAACCTCGATGCCAAAACAATTAAATCCCCCATCGAGTATAGGAATCCTAATGCGGGATTTCGCTTGTGGGTTTCACCAAAGTCAACATTGTTCCATTAATGGCTAAGACCTAACGTTGCCCTGTGATGATTTCTCTGCACTCAAACTCCAATCCTTCAACGAATGGCTAAGTATAAACCGTCCACAGGAACGCCCATGCGGGTTTTCATCATTAGGTCATTACCTCTCTTTTGCCACTATCTTAACTATCAAACCTCGACGTCTTTCCACACCGTGGACTCCACAAGTTGTATTTCCCTTTGGCCCAAACTCTAAATTTGCTAACATTAAGCTGGTGGTCAATCACCTTCATGAGTCCGCACTTGTAGGTTTCCACCCACGAGATTTTGTTTCACCAACACTAGTATCTAGTGGTAAATCACCTACACCCCTCTACATTGTGGACTCCGCTGAAAGTGTCTCCCTTACTAAAATCCAAAGTTCATAGATGCAAACCCTCATTCAAGTGGTTTCTACGGGCCCACCTATGTGGACTGCCATCCCCTTTCAATTGTCTCTTGGTAGAGAAGAGCTAGCACCCGCCCACCCTTTCACTTCCACACCCCTCAAATTGAATTTGCAAATCAAATTTCATGGCATGGTTCATAAATCCCAATGCACTTTTGGGTTCCACACTATAGAACTTTGCATGCAGGTCGTCATCCCCTGAATCTCATCACTTAACATTCAAGCCTAGGCTTCCTTCTACCTTAAGGCACTTGTACCTTCTATGCTTGCATAAGCTGAAGGGGGGTAATTTCATGAAGTACAATAACTCGATTACTTCATATCACATGCCTATGAGTACCAAACCACCTCATGAAGAATTTGTTTTCCAAACATTCCATGCCAAAATTCTACTACAGGAAGCCACCTACGGGTTTCTATGACCCCATAGACATTGTTTAACTAGTTTCACTTCAACGGCTTCCACCTAGGGGAACCTGCATCCCTGAGCCTGCATTTTACCAAATGGTCCAAATGAACTCTAAATGTTGAACAATGATGAACTTCATGAACTTTTGATGATGTATTAATGGATCCAATGATCGATTTATAGGATTTGATTGGCATTTTCCTGAATTCACATGTAAA
>VDFB02238720.1:0-16420 GCA_007258455.2 Sequoia sempervirens | reverse complement strand
GGTGGTTGCATGCCAAATTTTTTTGGTGTAAAATATCAGAATTATTAGATTTTGTTACCTGTCTATGAATAAAAATTATTGGAGTGTGAGTTTGATATTTTTTGAAGATCTAAATAGTCAATCTTGGTAAAGAAAAATCATGTCAAATAATATTAGTCCAGAACAAAATCAAGAGACACTTGATAGATTGTGGGCTAGATTGAAAAGAAAGGGTGATGGGAAATGTTATTGTCCTTGCAATAATTGCAAGGGCTTAAAGACGAAATGACTTTTAATCACAATAGCTGAGAAACATTGTAGGCAAACATGGTCACATTGAAGGGGGGCATGATTATCATCCATTGGTAAGTTGTTCATTATATGTGTTTATATTGATTGAATTTGTAAATGTTTATATCGTTTTAACATTTTATATATATATAAAATCACTTGATTATCATCATGGTTTTTTTGTGTTTATCATTATTATAAAGGTGGGGTACCCTAGGGAACATGATATGGATTATCACAGCCTAGATAATGTGGTTTTGTAAGCGGACGAACATGGATTTGTGAATATCAAAGATGAAGTTATGATCATGCGCTAGAAAACATAGTTGAAGATGATGGTATAGATACATTGATCCATGACACATTTAGTGGCAGAGCTGATCATGATGATCGAGATCACTTTGATGATGTTCATGATTTACCTGTACTTGAGAAGGCATATGATCCTCTTTATGAAGGCTCCCAAAAAACTCTTCTCTCTGTTGTATTGTTGTTGTTGAACTTGAAGGTTATGAATGGTTTATCAAACATAGAAATCTCACGGATGTTAAGGTATGTCATATATGTCATCTTTTTTCATCTATTTTAATTGTTGCTAGTTCATCATTAGTAAATAAAGGATGAAATATGTACCATTAATACTCTTTATATTAACAAATTATTTTTTGTTGTAGATTGATTGGTGAATTTTTGTTACCACCATCAAATATTTTACCTCACTCATACCAAAATTTATCTGGCATTATGAAAGATATTAGAATGGAGTATCAAGCAATAGATGCATGTCCCAATGATCATATTATATATCATAAACAACATGAATTTGCAACAAAATTCCCAGAATGTCATATCAGTAGATATCAAACAGATCAACTAACAAAAATGGTGCCTTGCAAGGTTCTTTATTATATTCACATTATTCCACGTATGCAACGATTATTTAGGCTTAGCACAATTTATGGATTACCATGCACAGAATAGAAGTGGAGATGACATTCTTTGAATGCCTGCAGATGGTTTTTCATTTAGGGACATGGAGGAAAAATGGCCACAGTTTAAAGAAGAACCTCATAATCTCAGGCTTTCATTGGGAGCGACGGTGTCAATCCATTTGGAGAGTTGAGATCTATTTACTCAGTGTGGCCTATTTTTGTTATCAACAATAATATTCCTCCATGGATGTCAATAAAAAGGGAGCACATAATGTTGTCAATGATTGTTCTGGGTATTTGTTTACATCAATTTTCTTTAACGTAGTAGCATCTCATTTGTCTTATTTGTTGCATAATGACTTATATTTTTTTCATTCAATAGTCATGTACATTAATTTATATATATTACAAGAAATGGTTATAATAATTATGTAATGTTTATGTTCATTCAACTAGGTAAGTCCCAAGTTAAAGATATGAATGTATATATTGATCCTCTTATTGACGAGTTACTAAAGTTATGGAATGACGTCACTATGTATGATGTCTCTAGACTAATAGGACAAAGACAATTTCAATTCCATGCAATGCTCTCAGATGGACAATTCATGATGCTCCAGAGCATAACACACATTTTGTGGTATGTTATAACGCTCAACTCCAAGACTTTTAACAATATTTTAATTTTATGTAGCTAGATATCATGCATGTTTTAAAATAATCTATTCATTATATATAATTATAAAAATTGACATATTTAATCCAATTATATGATCTTGTAGGTCTTCTTAAAACAAAGGGAAAATTTGGTATGTCCTAATTTGTGGTCCAAAGATGAAATCTCATCGTTCAACAAGTTTAGAAAAGCAGGTGTTTGATGAGTATAGACACTTCCTCCATAAAAATCATAAGTATCGAACTACTGAAAAATGTCTTTTCAATGGGAAAAAAGAGACTACATCAAAACTACTCTAAGAATGACACTACTTATGGAAGTTGGAATATAATAGAATTAATCATCAAGGTTATACATCGGATCAAATTGTTTATCAACTATATATGATATGTTTTGAATTTATATTTTATATTGTGTTGTGCTTTACTCATGTCAGAATTGACAATGACACACAATTTGTTTAACTTATATACTTCTATGAAGGTCATCACAAGTATTAATGGTTGGCTTCCACAGGGACTGAAAAGTTATCCCAGACAATTTAGTAGGTTGCCCTACTATGAGCAGCTACAAATTGTGCATTTGTTTGATACAATGCATATCGGAAAGAATGTAACAGAAACGTTATGGAAAATATTGGATGGAAGGCATCACAAAGAAAAAATTGTCAAAATTTGTAGTGACATTCAGTAAGCCAATCATGCAATGAAAAATTTCATTCAATTAAATAGCGATGGAGACCAAATTAATATAAGTGCCCTTCCTTGGTTATTAACGGAGTAGCAAAGCAATGCTATAAAAGAAGTCATACAAAAAAATCGATTTCCCACAAGATTTGTTGTGAACATAAACAATATAATAACAAAGAAAGGTGAATTGGGTCAAGGATGAAAACGCATGATTGGCATACCTTCATTAAGGTAATTATTCTAGTATATTACATACACTTTATAATGCATGTACTTTTAAGTGTATTATGTTTACTACTTTTGAAAAAATAATGAAAAGATCATTTTATAATTGTTGCAGTACGTTCTACCTCTATCTCTCCCAAACAACTTCGATAACAATGTCAAGCAAGTTATATATGATCTTGGAAAATACATGAGGTAAGTAGCACATTTGTTCAATCTGTATACATCTTATAATTGTCATTTGTTTTACTTGTTATGTAATATACTGTATATTTTTGTTAAATCTCGTTAATATATTTGCACCTGAATCACTTGTAGATGGTTGTCATCTAAAGAAATCCATAAAGAAGATATAAATTATTGGAAGAGAAAAATTCCTCGTCTAATGTGTGAAATGCAAAAGTGTCTACCTTCAACATTTTTCAATGTACAAGAACACTACCTCATACACCAAGTTGAGGAGATTGAATTGTGTGGACCTATACACACAAGGTCAATGTGGATGGTTGAGAGGCACTTGAAATTTTTGAAGGCTTTGGTTAGACAAAGAGCACATCCTGAGGGTTCTATGGTAGAGGGATATATGGTATACCAGACCATGGTGTACATTAGTGAATATCTTCCTAAGTTTGCAGCAAAGATCCATGTAGATCGCATTTGGGATCCCAACTCCATTAACAAATTTGAAGGGGAGTACCTGTTGGGGAAAGGTAGATTGAGGAAAGTGAGAGGTAATTATAAGATGGTCATGGAGATTAATCGGAATGCATTTTACATATGGTTTTTTATGTATATTGTACTTATTTACGACCTTCAATATACATCAATTATAAATTAAGGTCAGATATTGTGGCATTTTAACTAATTATATGGCGCTTGTGAATTTTATTTTTTTATACAAATATCGAGAGTGGATGCAATACATTTTACTTAAAAAAATCTTTGATTGATGACGATGGATCAACTATCAACAATCTAGTCGTGCATTAACATGGGAAGGTGTGGCTTCATTGGTTAAAGAAGCTCATCATAATGGAGATTCCAATGTTACACAAAGGGAAATTGATTTAGCATATGGTTTAAGAGATAAACATGTACGTATAAATATATTAATCACAAATATTATTAAATTATTTTCAATTATATTGATGTATATATATGTTGAGATTGTTTTTTTTGCATACATTCGGCCAAGAATAAATACATTTATCAATTGATGATATTGCAATAATTTTTACATGTTTGATATATTGCAGGTGAAACACCACAAGGCTATGTGGTGCAATGGTCATAAATTTTGAATCAAAATGTTGGATGACATGAAGAAAAATTGTGATTCTGGTATAACTACAGTCTTTTAGGTGACTAATGTTTCATCTAGAAGCGACATACATCCATTTGGATGATATACTTGAGTGTGACTTTAAATACTTCAGATTAATTATGTTTGTCGTCCTATGGTACAAAAAATGATTGAATGAAAATGATCCTAAGAGAATTGTTATTGAACATGATAATGGATTTACCATGGTTAATACAAGGTTGATCAAGCAAGCTGGAAATGAGCCCTATGTTCTTCCAAGCCAATGTGAGTAGGTATTTTACTCAGAGGTTCCAGGTAAACCGGGTTGGTCATTTGTTGTTAGACATGATCCAAGAGGAAAGCTAGTAAAGTATAATGTGGTGGAAGAAGAAGATATCGAAGAACTAGAAGATGATGTAGATGATGATCAGGATCAAGAGTTAGTTGATGATGTCCCTGACAAAGATGTCGAAGAGGAGGAACTAGATCATGATGATGTAGGAGTTAATGTTCATGAAGATGATATATGTGTGGATGATGACATTATCAAAACTGATATTGATGATGATTATGATGATATGACCAATCCTTACAATGTTGAATCTAGATCGGATGATACAGAAAAAGAGTTGGATGAAGAAGAAGATCAATGACATTGAAATGTATGAGTTATGCAATTATATTATCTATTTGATAGTAATTTCTTGATAGAATTATATTTGACTTATGTGGTTACATAATTAATTCATGATGTTTTTAATTTTTATTCCATGACATAATTAATTTAATGATGTACTTTTTAATGTTTGAAAGGTCAAAAAGTTAAAACATTTCAATAGTGATGTTAACAACCTTGAAATTAGTGTGTTTTATGTTTCATGTGATCATAAAAAATTAAAAAGTAAGTTGTAGAGGTGGTTGTTTAGTGGTTGACATGTAAATTCCTTTAAAAGGCATAAAATGATCATTGTAATGGTTGTTGATGGTTGAGGATTTAAAATACAAGCTCTTGACATTCAAAAATCTGTGTTTTTCTTCAAAATTTCTATATTTTTCATGTTATGCAGCACTGTACGGTCACATGCAGCCATATTTTGATGTGAAATCAATTCTAGGTCATGAAGATATGTGTTATCTTTGATTTGAATCTGATTTGAGGGCTTAAGGCGTTGATTTGAGTTAGAAAGCTTCATTTCTTTGCATACAGCCTGGTTACCCTTTTTTGAGGGTTTTCTAGTCCAAACATGATATAAAGGGGCTCTTACACTTTTTGTGATTACTGTAGCTTGTGTAAGAGGCCTCATGGATACTATTGTAATTTCAGGATGCATGAATAGGGCATAGGATGAGAAATCAAGAAGGTATAGCTACTGTTCCCAATATTTTTGTGAAGAAAAGCATGTGAAATGAGAGGTTCAAGCCTAGGTTTCAACAAAATATGTATGGGGGATCTGATTTTATGAATTTTTATCCATGTGCAGACCTAATGGGTTGTTTCTTCCCCTCTTCCCCTCTTCCCCTCTCCCTTCCCCCTCCTAATTCTCTCTCTCTCTCTCAAGTCTCTCCCTCCTACCCTCTCTACCTCTCTCAAGTCTCTCTACTCCACCTTATGTCTCCACT
Organism: Sequoia sempervirens; assembly: GCA_007258455.2. NCBI lineage: Eukaryota > Viridiplantae > Streptophyta > Pinopsida > Cupressales > Cupressaceae > Sequoia > Sequoia sempervirens. Next base: position 10,705 of record VDFB02238720.1, on the reverse strand, counting down.
CTACCCTTAGCCCTCTACCCTTAATCCTTAAATCCTTAAACCCTTAAACTCTCTATCCTCTATCTCTCTTCCACTCCCTCCCTCTCTCTCTCAAGACTCTCCCTCCTACCCCCTCTCCCTCTCTAAGGTCTCTCTCTCTCACACTCACTCCCTCTATCTCTCTCCCCTCTACCCTTAGCCCTAAACCATACACCCTTAACCCTTAAACCCTCTATCTATATCCCACTCCCTCTCTCTCTCTCAAGTCTCACCCTCCTACCCCCTCTCCCTCTCTCAGGTCTCTCTATCTCTCACTCACATCTCTCTCCCCTCTACCCTTTTAACCATCTACCTGATGGAACTTCGAAGTTTTATCCTGCCTTATGTCTCTGGTCATCTATGGTGTTTGGGAAAATCCTAGGGTTGGGGTTTTACCTTTGTCTTCATGTAAAACCCTAGTATTATCTTATGCCTTAGGAAGGATCTATTCAGCTATTACTTTTTGGGAGGGTCTTTAAAACATCTTAAGTCCCATCGCTTCGTCTAGGTCTGGCCCCCTTTAGTTTTATCATTTTATTTCCTTCATTAATTTTATTCTCCTAAGTCTTGGATGGTCTCATGCTCCCTCATTTAAGTGACAACTTATGTCATTGTTTTTCGTTGGCCTAGTGATGTCCCCTTATTCCTTTAATAATTTTTTTAATTTTGCACAAGGACAAGTTCGCATGACTGTTGATCAATCATCGTTTGATCTTAGTTGTTCTCCACCATCCTGCAATGACCCTACCATACTGTCTTGGTTGATTGCAATATCATGGGAAAGCACCACGTGTCTCATCTGGTGATGCCAAAGGGATGATAAAATACTTTGATGCATCTATTTTATTTTAATACATTATGCAGCGGGTTACTAAAGTGTTTATGAGATGCACGTGCTTCAAATCAACGCAGATGTTATAATATCGGTAGGAAAGGTGCTCGGTGGTTAAAGAAAAAGTTGGCGACTGTGTTGGATGAATTGGATTGCCAATGGTTGAAGATCCATGATTTCCCACCATCGCGTGATCAGAAGTTGCGAGGTTTTTATCGAGTGTGATATCGTGGGCAAGTGCCACGTGGATTTTGTTGGCAACGTGTGGTATGGTGGGCCCCTTGTTGCCATGATGGAGATTATGTCAGTTTGATTTGAAGGCAATTGTTCGATGATCTGACCAAGGTGAAAGATCAACGGCCAATATTTGAATCTGCATCAAATGCGATTGGAGTCATTCATGCAGAGCATGAGTAAGCTTTAATGGCGAACATGACATCTATTGCCAGGGTTTGATTGAAATAAAGCAATTTTTCTTTTGATTTTGGTATCATAAAGCATTCAAAACATCTTTGTGAAGTAGTTGCGAAGCCAAGGACGAAGTTACAAATTGTTACAAGAATTTGGGTTTCTGCAAGCGCAAAGTTGTGAGTTCATTTTTGTATCTCCTGGTTATTCTGAATTTGAATTTGGGGGAAATTTTTTGTGTGCTTGTCGTAGGGCTTGTCGATATTTTTTTTAGGGCTATAAGTTAATTGAATTGTGGGAAATTGCAAGGTTTTGTTCTATAATTTCATATTTTGTTAAGCCCTAGTTTGTTTAAAGTTTGAAATAGCAAGGAAGCCCTAGTTTACTCAGGATGGCACCAAAAAAGCAGCACTCTGGCTAGATTGATTATTTAAGTAGAAACTTATATGATGATTTCCTGGATCAATTTCCCTTGTCAACAAATGATAGGAAGAAGGGGTTGGTTTTGATGCGAGGAAAAACTCTAGGGGAGGGATTAGTATATAATTTTTCTAACATAGTTGATGCTAGGGTTCCTCTTACTGGTCTAGAGATGTTTAGATTGTGGTTTGGATAGAGGAATTTTCCCCACCCCTTTTCTAATGGTTGTATGTATGATATGGGGAAGTTAGTGGTACCGAATGTGTTCCTTGATATAGACTTACTTAGGGTAGTGGCTGCACGATATGACCCTGTCACACGGGTGATTCGAGATAATGATGGAAAAGTTTTGTTAAGCATCAACAGAGAGGAATTCTGACAAGTTTTTGATCTGAGTGAGCCTAGTACATTCTTGGTTCCTATTGATCTTGAAGAGATGAAGCAGGAATATGGGAGGTCGAAATCACTTTTTAGAGCTAAGTTGCTCCCACCTCATTTGGCTAGGGCAGGAGGTTCAAAATTCCATATTAGCCCTAAGGACCAAGAACATTTTAGACTGAATTGCTTTGCAAAGCATTTCTTGGCTACCTTTTACTCATTGTTCCAAATTTTGGGTTTTCACCCCAACACGGTGATGCCTATTGCTTACATGTTTATGGGGGTGCAAATACAACACCCTAATTTCTCAGTAATTTATGATTTTTCTTCTTTATTGGCCAAAAAGATACATGAAGGGCTGTCAAAGTTGTAGAAAAATGATACAGGCACTCCATTCTTTTGGTATTCCATGTTAATGTATATGTTCTTGTATAAGAATGTTGAATTCTTCTCTGAGAAGATGGAGTTAAGGTAGTGGGTTGATGGAGAAAGATTGTTGGTGCAAGTATGGACTACAAATTTATCATGTAATAGGGAAAACACTAGTTATGTGCATTTTGAAAATTTTTTTTCTTCTAGATTGAGAGCCAGGTTGATGGTAAATGTACCCAGGATTCCTGAGGAGTTGCATGATTTCCTCATACCAAAGGGGAGGAAGCCAAAATTGAAGGTTTTCCATAATTGGGGTGATATCATTCCATACCCAGTCAACACTATCTTGAGGGTGTATGGTTTTCAGGGGACCCCTCATATATTGTCGTACAATGTGCCACCAAGAGTGGGGTTTACAGAAGTCATGTGGAAGATTGGTTGTATCCATGAGGACAACCTTACTGGGAAAGGTAAAGGAACATTCTTCCTGGATTACACTGTGGTGTCAGATTTTGTTTGTTCAAAGGGAGGTTGGATACATTTTGGGAAATTTTTTGAGGTGTGGCCCCAAGCGACAGCATGATCCTGAGGGATTCTTTGCTCTTTTCAGAAAAAAGGATAAAAGGTGGTAAGTTTGTGCATGAGTTCAACTTCCCTGAAGACTTGATTAAAAATGAATTTGACCTAAATAGGTAGGAGTTGAACAAGGAGAAGTGGGTAGCTTATGACAAGCTATTGGCTATTGTACACAAAATGGATCCAAAGTATGATCCATTGATGGATTTCAGTCCATATCATAAGAAAATTGACTTCTTGATGGGCAACTTCAAAGAAATCATGGGCACCTTGATGACCAAAAAGATAAACTTGGAGTCAGATTTGGGCATATAGGAGCAAGATTCTGGGCCAATTGAAGTGAGGCCAGCTTACCAACCTATAGAAAGATGGCCTATTTACAAAAGGAAGAAAAATGATAGTAGTGATGAAGAAGAGGATAGAAAGGGAAAGAAAATAATGAAATTTCCTACATAAAAAGGTCCAAAGTTCAAAACGCCTAGAGCAATCAAGATTATTGAATTGGATGCATCACCTAAAAATAGTCCCTCACCACCACCATCAGATCCAAGCCCTAAAAGGAAAAGAATTGAACAATCATAAGAGGATTTGGTGGATGAGATTGTTGTCACTAACCAAGACATGCAGATGGGTATGCCTTCCCCTCCTAGGTTGGCTGAATTGGTTCTCTTTGATCTGGATATGAAAGGAAAATGTGTACAAGATGCAAGAATGGAGGCATGTAAATATTTTATAGATGACAATGCATTTGTAAGAACTTTGGTCTTCTTGCAACTAGTATGGAGAATGAAATTGGAAGAATATCAAGATAACTGCAAGAGGAGAAGAGAATTGAGACCTGATAGGTCAGACCAAGAGAATGATGATGAAGTGAAAGTTGAAAAAATGGAAGAGTTCAAGAACATCACTCCTGAGGAGAGGAGAAAATTAGTAAATCAAGCTGGTGTCTTGATTTTACCTAAATGGGACATTGCAAATGCTATAGCTTTCAATGCTATTGTGAAGTCCAAGCACCCCTTACAAGACTCTAAAGAAGAGGTCAAGGTAGCATTGCAAGATTCTACCTTTAGTGAAGAGTATGAAACTTTAGCAATTTGGGCTTTGGCCCCTTAAGGGAGAAAGTTGAATGTTACTAATATTAACCCAAATCTAAGAGGAGGGTTGGTAATAAAGAGAGCTTCAGAGACCTCAACCATATAGGCTACTAATTTGACTATAAATGTGGCCAAATTGGCCCAAAAGACTATTGAAAGAGAGAAGGCTGAAAAGAAAAGCTTAATGGAGAAGTACAATGCCATAATTGAGGAATATAGCAAGATGTAGCAAAGGAATGTTGAGCTGCAGACTGAGGTGGACAGGTTAAAGAACAAGAAGATTGGGGAGACATCAAGTGCTCCAGGGATCAGAACATTTCCTTACACATCAAGGTCAGTGCCTCCTACTTCTCCTATTGTGTCTACACCAGGGTCTCCCAGTCAAACTCCTTCCCTTAGCCCTACTTTAGAGCTAATTGATGAAGAAATGGAATACTCTGTTGATCCTTCAAAGAAGTAGCTAATGCATAAGAGTTCAGAGTTACAAGCATCCTTGAAGGTGAGTGAGGAGGGAATATTCTTAAAGAAAAGGGAGGTTGTAAATGTTGTATTGAGATATTTAAATGAGAAAGTTGATGACAAATTATCATCTATGCATTCTTTATATTCTTTATTATTAAGTGCAATAAAGAATATTGATAGGGATCAGGAGGTTGTAGTACCATTAATTGAAAGATGGATCCCTAGGGCCAATGATCTTGACATCATGTATAAAGCTTCAAGGTTTTATGTAAATAATAGGCCCAAATCATTAAGGGCTACTTAGGTATTAGTTAAGTCATTACAAGGTTTTCAGACCTTACTAGATGACTTGAGTAGGAAGATCAGAGAATTGGTGAAGAACTTTGATGATTGGAGCGACACATTGCTACCTGACATAATTGATGAGAAAGGAAATGTCAAGTCACTCTAACAATGGCAAGATCGGGCAAATGAAGTCATCAATTGTCAAATTAGATTAATTTGTGATGACTCGGATTATGATTTATTGGTGAGCTGTATGGATAAAATTATTAGCACTAGTTCATTCTTTGAATCTTTTGAAAGAGAAGTGAATCAGGTGGCAGTTAAATATACACCTTATAGTGACAAGGTAGATGAGGTAATCAATTTTATTTGGCAACTGATGAGGAATACCAGAAATTGGTAAACATATATTTAACTGAGGATGATTAAAAAGGAGTAGGCTGTTAATGGTTGACAAGTCAGCTGTTGCAGTTGCAACGAATTACAGTTTTGTTTTTGGTGGCAGTCTTGGCATGGAATTCTTGAAGCTTTGTTGTTGTATCAATCATTCTCAGCAAGCACGATGAATGAGAGGATTCTCCAGGAAATTATTGTTGTAACAAATTTTGGAATGTCACAAAGTGGTTCAATTGGCTAGTGACGCGTGTGCTTTCTAGCTTGATGCTTGTTTGCTCCTTCGTTTCTATAAGAAGGATTTCAAGGCCAAAAGTACGTGTTAGAAAGTTAGATATTTTTTGCTCTAGTCTAGGTAGAGTTGTAGAGCAAATTGTAAAGTTCAATGGTTTTAAGGAAAATGCAATTTAGGTTTTGAGTCATTCTATAGTAGGTTTTGAATTCATGGGGATTTGATGTTTTATGACAGTACTGGCATTTGAATTGAAATGATTAATTCAAACTCATGTCTCTCCATTGTACATGCATATCTGAATTTTGAATAAGATAATCAAGGGTTGTATTGTTTATCTCACTATTGTGGTGTGTATGATTTCTATTTTGGATTTAATTCAAGGAATTAATTAAAATGGTTAAATGGGATTGTAGGTGGATATGTTGTGTATAAGGATTTGATAAGTAGTATTGGGTTAGAATACATGTTGATAAAATTGTACAACAATTTTCTCAAGGATCTTATATGTTATGTGTTAAATCTGTCATAAACCCTTAGATGTTTATGAATTTGACTCCCTCAATGGATCTATGACACTGATCTAAGTTGTACTAATTTGTATGGTTCAGTATTTTGTTTTTCTTTACCTAGCGCTTGCTACAAATTGTAAATCAATGACTATTTTACACTGTGGAATGTGTTGTAGTTATCTCATGCTCCAAATAGTTGACATTACTGATGAACAACCAATTCTATTCAGTATTATCCTATTATGTTGAGCTATTAAATGAGATTATCTATTGTTGTTAATGTTGTTTACGATAATGGTGCAGAGGTTTTAAACACATTAAGGGATCACCCTCCCGGGTCTTGTAGAGACCAAAGTGTAGGAGGTCTTTAAAATCCTCGTCATTTGGTCCATAAGTGAACCTTAACCATAAGTGAACCTTGATCCTAATTAAATCATAACCCTAACCATACTACAATTGAACCCTAACTCTAAGTGAACCTTAACTATAATCCTAACATTAAACCTAATTCTAACCTAATGCTAATTTAACCCTAACCCTACAACTAACATAAAAGATTTATTTTGTAACCCTAATTGAACCAAAATCTAATCATAATTACACTCTAACCCTAATCCTTATCCTACTTGAACCCTTAACCATAATTGAACCCAAACCGTAATCCTAATTACACTCTAACTATAACCTAAATTAAACCTTAACCGTTATCATATCACTAATTAAACCTTAACCATTATCATATCACTAATTAAACCCTAACCCTAATTTTAATTGTAATACTAATTGAACACTAACCCTAACCCTTATTAAAACCTAACCCTACTTGAACCCTTACCCTAGCCTAAAATTAATCCTAGCCCTATCCCTAATTGTTCCTAAAATTAATTAAACCCTAACCTTAGTTGAGTCTTAACCCTAACCCCAAACTTAATCCTAACCTTTTCCCAAAGCTTTATCCTATAACCCTAACCTAATCTTAACCCTAGTTTAACCCTAATCCTAATTGAATATAAACCCTAATCTTAATGCTAATTAAATCCTAACTGAATATTAACCCTTACCATAATTGTAACCCTAACTCTAATCCTAGTTGTATTCTAACCCCAACCCTTACCTTGATCCCAAACTTTATCCTAAAACCCTAACCCTAATTTTAAACATCAATTGAATCCTAACCTAACCATAGTTGAATCTTAACCGTAATAATTCCCTAGGCCTAATACTAATTAATCTCCAACCCTAACCCTAATATTAACTTGTAGCTCCTAATCAAAACCCTAATTAAACCATAATCCTAACCATAACCCTAATGTTGAACCATAATCAAAACCCTAAACCTAAATCCCTAGTTGAACTATTACCCTAACCTAACATTAACCCTAACCCTAACCCTAATTGTATTGAACCCTAATTGAATCGTAACCTAACCCTACTTGAATTCTAACCCTAACCCCAACCCCAACCCTAAACTTTACCCCATGTTTTATCCTATAATGTTAACACTAACCACAACCCTAATTGAACCCTATTCTAACCCTGACCATAATTGAACTATAACCCTAATTAAACCCAAACCATAACTCAGACCCTAATCCTAATTCTAACCCTAATGTTGACCCCAAGATTCATTTTGAAACCCTAACCCTAACCCCAACCTTCACCCTAATGTTGACTCCAAGATTTATCTTAGAGCCCTAATTGAATCCTAACTCCAATTGAACCCTAACCCTAATTAAATTTTAATCCTAAACTCAAACCTAACCCTAATTGAATTATAACCCAAAATATTATCTTAATTATAAACCTAACCCTAATTATAACCCTAATTCTAATTCTAACCCTAGCTATAATTCAAACTCTATTCATAATTATAATTTTAATACTAACCCTAATTCTAATGGTGACCCTAATTCTAATTGTAATACTAATTGAATCCTAAACCTTATTAAAACCTAGCGCTAATTTAACCCTTACCCTAGCTTGAAATTAATCATAGCCCTAACTCTAATTGAATTCTAACCCTCACCCTAGTTGAGTCCTAATTCCCTAACCCTAATCCTAACCTTTATCCAAAGCTTTATCCTATAATTCTAACCTTAACCCTAATTGAACCCTTTTGAACCCTAACACTAATTGAATCCTAATCCCAATTGAACCCCAACCCCAATGGAAATCCTAATTGAACCCTAACCCTAATTGAACATCAATTGAATCCTAATCCTAACCATAGTTGAATCTTAACTGTAATCAAACCCTAAGACTATTTAATCTCTAACCCTAACCCTAACCCTAACCCTTTTTCTAACTCACCCTAATATTAATTTTAAAACTTTTTTTTATTTGTAATTATAAATTAATTATAGTTTCTTTGTATTTAATTTTATAATTTTAAATTGATTTTATATTTGCATTTATTATGAAAATCCTATCTTATTTTAATATTTTTGTACAATAAAACCTTTAGTAAAAGCTTAAACTAATAATATTGAATATTCTTTATGTCTTAAATAAGGTAATTAAGAAACAAATTTTTATGTGTAATAGTGAATTTAGGATATTCCTTTTTTATTTAATTTTCTTTTTCTGATTTAAAATAAATTAATTTAAAACTTAAAAAATTATAATTATTTTTTATTCCTTAACAATTTTATTTCTACTCTATTATTTAGAAATTATTTTATTTCTATTTTATTATTTCTTTTTTAATTTTAAGTATATTATTTTAGAAACTTACTTTTTATGTTAAGTAATTTAACATATTATTTTTATATCTTATTTTTATAAATAATTATTATTATATAAAAAATCTCAAGAGATCTTGTTTTTTCAAACAAGATATTAATTTAGAGCAATCAAAATCATTTTTTAATTTAAAATCATCCCTCTTCTTTGAATACTGGCAGCTCGCTCACCCGCGATATTGCGATCGATAAAGACCTTGCAACTTCTGATCATGCGATGGCGGGCAACCGTGGATCTCAACCATCGGTAATCTTGTTTGTTCAACACAGTCGCCAGCTTTGTCATTAACCATCAAGCACCTTTCCTACTGAGATTATAACATCTCTGTTGATTTGAAACACATGCATCTCATAAATGCTTTAGTAACCTGCTACATAATATATTAAAACCAGATAAATGTATCAAAGTATTTCTATCATCTCTTTGGCTTCATTAAATCAGACACGTGGCGGTCGCTCGTGATATCACGATCAACCAAAACAATGTGGTGGGGTCATCACGGGATGGCAGGGAATGGCTGAGATCAAATGATAATTGATCTACAGTCACGCAAACTTGTCCCTCTGCAAAACATAAAACATTTATTAAAAGAACGAGGGGAAATCACTAGGCCGATGATAAACAATGACATAAGTTGTTTTTTAAACGAGGGAGCACGGGACCATCCAAGACTTAGGAAATAATAAAGTCAGGCAAAGGAAATAAAATGATAAATCATAAGGGGCCCAGCCTAGACGAAACGATGGTGCTTAAATTGTTTTAAAACCCTCCCCAAAAAGTAACGGCCCAAAAGATCCCACCCAAGGCGTAAGATAAACACTAGGGTTTTACATGAAGGAAAAGGTAAAACCCCAACCTTAGGCTTTTCCCAAACACCATAGATGACCAGAGACATAAGGAAAGATAAAAATGGAACACAAAGAGAAAAAAATTGAAATTCCATCACAAGGAAAGGTCTCCTCCCTTCTTGGTAGTGATAACCTCCTCCACACACAACCCTTAAAAATTATGAATAGAGGAATATAATCTTTGAAGAACTCAAAGTTGATTCTCTCCTACACGATACTTTTTAGTCATTTTATCCTTACAAACATTTATAGTGATTTACTAGAGGCACATAGACCAATTCTTCATAATAGAAAGGAATTTGATCATACTTTTCCAATGATGGCATTATGAGAAAACCTTAGGTTAAATAAATAATATCTAGCTAAGTTCTTTAAATAATGTCCAACCATATAAGAGAAGACCACTTCTATGTGTACTTGGATACCATGGAGAAAGGCTCTATGGGATCTTTCATCAATCATCCTATCTTAAAACATACCAAAAGTCTCCTAGCAATTAGACATAGGAAGATTTAAGATGACTTAAAATTATTGCTGAAAGCATAAGCATGATGACTTAACCACGCCTAGTACACACTCCCTCCCCGTTAACCACTTAGACATATGGAAATTAAATGTAAATTTTCTGCTATTTTTAGTCATGTAGGTGTCCAATAAACCACTTGGTGATGTTTCCCTTCAAGATTATTTACTTGAATGAAGAGCAAAAATCCTTTGATTACAATTAGAGAATACATTTGAGGCCTTGGTTGTGTAATTGGTGGACCATAGTCACATTTAACACTTGTTACAAAGTTTGGGAGTTAAAACATTAAGTATATTTGATTTGTGATGGACACATTTGGACGGTAGAAACAATAACTTGCAATCTATCAAGACAAAATTACCTTATAACTTGTGAAATTCTAGCGATGAAATGATAGATTAATCATAATGTCACCTTGGGATCACATCACCATGAAAGAACTTTATCCAACATCCTTATGACTGCAGGTACCACCATATAGATATTTTTTAGATTTGTCTTCCTTGAGCGAGGGAAATTCAGGAAGAGAAGAGGAAAGTGAGACATGTAGTATGTCTAAAAGAGGGAGATCAACTAGAGGTCAAAAGATTAGAAGAAAATTTTGTAA